>JAJOHG010000080.1:0-121558 GCA_021029095.1 Phellopilus nigrolimitatus
ATTTCGCAAACGGCCTTGCACCGACATTCACGTTTTTCTAGGATGGGCAATCAAGGTTTTTGAAATCGACCTTCGTCAAAGGCGCTCGGAGAAGATATACGATCACCAACTGAACGCTGAGCCTCTCATGCAGCCGCGTACTTTACGCTTGGGGGGCGACGATTTATACTTGGAAGGCGACCACATTGTCCTCGTCGACTGCGAGAAGAACCTCATCTTTTTAAACTGGAAATCGTCTTGTTGCACGAATCTTACATGCGTGAGCTTCGCCGCCAACAGCGACTAGCCCTCTTTCTCATTTCTAAACACACCAGGATGCTGATATAGAAGCAAGCCAACTAGTCCCGGGGTTTCTGTTTACCGTCCACGATAAGCCCGGAAGCTCTATCCTGCGAGTAACGGATGTCCATCAGGCACTTGAAGCTGCATCTGGACAGGAAAGACCACCGCCGACCATCGACATGGATACCTTACCAGCTGTAAGAGCCGCAGACCTTCGATTTGATAACCGTGACCTGTACACATTCGACATGCAGGCAGTTAATGCATTCTGGAGACAGGAGGAAAATATTGATATATACCTCCACGCATCTCTCGCTAGCGATCATGGTTTTAGCGCAATAGTTCTGCGCTATTCCTTCACACCATCGACTCGGACATTCGAGTATAAATGCACAGCATCACTTCTTCTTGGTGACGACGAACCTCTGCCTGAAATAGTTACATCTCTGCCCGGAATAGTTTCATCTCGATCTGGACGACTTCTTGTTGTGTGGTCACAGGTACTAGACGGGTTTGACGTGCATCGGATACTTCGAGATAAGCCAAAATACGAGCTGCGTCATAGGGTGTTGCCTCGCGAAATCGTTTGTTACGGAATGGATCCATACAGCGGTGCTATTTTCTGGTCGGAGATGCGTTTGTCGTCGACCGAAGTGAGGATCTCGTATTTTGACTAGGTGAAAGTAATTGTCCGTGTGACACTTTTGTTTCGTCGCCACGCCATCCGTTTTTGTTTTGCGTCCTGACAGACAAGGAGGGTTATAATGTTTTACTCACCGTAGAGTGTATGTAACCTTCGCCATCAACCTATGTACCGTCTTTGTCTTTCAGCATTTCAGTTCTACACCACGTGTCTGGAGATCACCATGTTTTCTCCAACATATGTTTTCCTTGCTTCTCCTTGCGCTCTCGAGCGAGCGGCTCTCTGGCGTCCTGTTTCCTGTCTTCCTGCATGATGTTTTCGCACGACTCTCATTGTAAATACTCCTTGGTTGACATTTCTTGCAAACGAGCTACACGCGACCGAGCCGGCCTTTGCGGGCCCAGATTTCGCGGGGTGCGCGCTGGAGTCTGTTCGGCAGGCTTTCCCAGTTCGGGCACGATCCCATCCTTACAAGCTCTCGACGATGCGTGCTTTTTGGTTCTCAGCTCGAGCGCTGCGTCACGGCACAATAGACAATAGGCAGACAAGCACAGGTTCTCGGCCAACGGAGCCAACGATTTCTTTCTTTCTTGATTTTTGCAAATTACCGTACAGGAGCGGAACTGCTTCGGATTCTATGTACATGTAACATGTATGTATGTAGTCCGCCCACTAAATAACATGATCTGCAGAGAGCGGTTCTGTGTCAGCGACGCACGCGCAGTGAAAACCCGAAGACGCGGCGCGCTCACCGGCCTCTGTCTCTGCATGCTGCGCTGCCCACCGCACGAGGCCGTATCAAACACCCTCCTCCCAGCGATTCGGAGACACGTCGTTTGCGAAAAGCGACGTCGGCCTTGCGCGCGGCGACGGGCGTGGCGCTGCGAGGTGCCTCCGGGGCGGCGGGGTGTGCGTCGGCATTGTGCTGCGCCATGCGCCGGGCGGAGGCACCTGCGCGCGCGCGCTCGCGCTCGCGCGCTCGCGCTCGCGCGGAAAGGCGGTGCGCTCCGGGAGCGAGGACGCCCGCGCCGGCGCGCACGCGCAGGCCTTTCGAGACGGCGCGGCGGCTCGCCAGGCAGATAGACATGGACAGCGCGGCCTCCGCCAGCGGAGCGGACGTTTTCGTTTGCGGTTTGCAAGTAGTGTCGTACGCAGTGCGCGGGCGGGACTGCGTTTGGATCTATGGACCCGTCCACCCCACCCCACCGAACAATCGGAGCTGCAGAAAGGCGGCGTCAGCGCCGAGGGTGAAATCGTGTACGTACCCACTGAGACGCCCGCGAAGGACGCGAGCTGTTGTGGAAGCAAAGTATAGAGGGAGTCTCAAACGGGCGATGCTCGCCCATAGATACACGCATGCAACCTCCGCCTCCTCTGATTCCGGCAGTCGGCGGTGCCTCAGTTTTCGTCTTCAGCACTGTGCATACTTCGACCACGCGCTTCTTCGCTGGAAGTACTTCTTGCACTTCAGTTTGCTTCGAGGATCCCTGCGCGTCGTCCAGTGCATAGGTCGGCCATGGCGCCTTCTCCGGAGCCTTGCGAGGCGTTGCGCCGTACTGTATTGCGTGTATCGCGCCGAGCTTCGAAGAACCGTCTGGCACGCCATCGCGGGAGTTCCCAGTTGTGATAGTATCTTCAATTTGGTTCGAAGTTGGTATATGAAATGCCGTATGCTGCGTATTGCACGCTGCCACGGGCACGCGTACTTGCTTCCTCTCGAGACGTCCTGGCTTTCCCCAAGTGCAGAAGTGCCGAGCGCATACCAGCTTCAGTTGACGGACGGACTCCGCCGTGGTTGCCCCACCTTTTTCCAATTGCAGAACCGCCGAAGCACCATTAATTACATAAACTTAGGGCCCAGAGCGGCCCGTTGGACTGACACGTGGAGCCTGGACATACACATGCCGACCCCTTCCCAGCGCGAAGGGCGACTGCTTGCACGGAGGAGGACGGTCCAGAACGCGTTCCCAGACCGCCCGGCCGTCATGAGCGAGCCAGCTGAAAAGGCGACGCCGTACGCCTCTCCCATCGATCGCCTCCTCATCGCCTCCTCGCCGTCCGTCCGTCCGTCCGTCCGTCCGTCGACATAGCATAAACACAAAACCCGCCTTACAAACACACCCAACCCCCGAGCATGCTCCGCGCCGACGCGTTCCCGCCCGACGTCTGGGCCGCGCTCTGCACGCCCATGCACGAGATCCTGCCCGCGGGAAGCAGCCCGCGCGGCGCCGGCGGCGCGCTCTTCCTCGGCTCGTGGACCGCCGCCGTCGACCCAGAACTCCTCGCGCGCCACGCCGTCCGCGCCATCGTCGAGTGCCACGACTCGCCCTGGGGCACCTGCGAATCTTCTCTCGTCGGCAGCAGCAGCAGCAGCTCGCCCGCACCTGCTCCTGCTTTGTCGCCGACGCAGCCGCCAAGCCTCGCGCGCTCGCCGACGTCGTCCGCGCTCGTAGGGGTCGCGGAGCGCCGCCGCCGCTCCCGCGCACCATGTCCGCCTGCGGACGCGGGGGCCCACGGATACGGCAGCGGGGAGGCGCGATCGGGCCGCTTCAAGGTCGCGCTCGCGGACAGCGCCGCGCCGGACGCGCTGCGCCCGCACCTCGACGGCGCCGTGCGCTTCATCCGCGAGCGCCTCGCGCGCGGCGAGAACGTGCTCGTGCACTGCCAGCAGGTGCGTCCGCGCCTTCTCCCGTTCTCTCTCCTTCCCTCCCGTTGTTCTCCTGTGTAAGATTGTGCTGATGGAGGGCGGGCGCAGGGCATCTCGCGCTCGCCGGCGATCGTGCTCGCGTACCTGATGCGCGAGCGCGCGCTCTCGTACGACGCGGCCCTCCAGCTCGTCCTCGCGCGCCGGCGCTGCGTCAAGCCGAACGCCGGCTTCGAGCGCACCCTGCGCGGATGGAAGTGAGCCCCCGCGCCGGTGGACTTTGTATTTATGGTGTGTACACGTAGGGGGGATGTATGGGATGTGCTGGCGCACGCGGGATCGGGTCTTGTACATGTACATGTTTTTCTTATTTTGTTTGTGCTTTTTTTTGTGAAAATGCATTTGTATTTTTGGGCAACTCGACCCGTGCCTGCTCTCTCACGCATGCACCCACACTAACCGGTGACGTCACTCGCAGTGATTGCGCAAATACATATGACACCTATCGTATCTAACCCAACCCATCCTTACTCGCAACAGCATGGCCCCGCAGGGCTCCATCGGCGACACCGCGCTCCCTGCATCCGCGGCGCGCAAGGCCGACGAGGGCGCGCGGAGCGACCCCGGCGGCGAGACACTCGCAGTCCCGCTTCCCTCAGGCGGGCGCGCGTTCCTGAATCGTCTCCCTTTTCTTTCCCTGCTCGCAACCCCACCTCGGCCTAGCCGAGCTTCATCGGCGCCACACGCCAGTCGCCGCGCTCCCCGCGTCCGCCGGCGCGCAAGGCGGACGGGGACGCGCACGCGTGCGCCGAGGCGCGGCGCGACACCGCCGTGCTGGTGAATCGTAGTTTTGGGCGGCAGAGTTTGATATGATGGAGCTTGGCGGGGCAGGGCAGGGCGAACGCGCCGCTTCTTCGGCTTTTCGCTGCGAGCTCGGCGCTGACACACGCCGCTTTTTCTGCAGATCCTGTTGTCCTGTTGTCTAGTGGGCGGGTACGTACGTGTACATGTACATGTAGAAATCCAAAGCAGACCGTGCACCGTGTATGTACGGTGACTTGTGAATCGAAAAAACAATCATTTCGCTCCGCTGACCGAGGACGCGCTATCCGTGCTTGTCTGCCTGTCGAGCCGTGACGCAGCGCTCGAGCTGAGAACCTGAGCGTGCTCCCCGCGCGTGTCCCTACTCTCGCGAGCAGGCCCCACGGCGAGTCGTGGCACTCGACGATCGCGAGCAGCTCGGGGTCGACGGCGGCGGTCCAGGAGCCGAGGAAGAGCGCGCCGGCGCCGGCGCACGGGCTGCCCGCGGGCATGATCTCGTGCATCGGCGTGCAGAGCGCGGCCCAACGCAAGACTTTGGAGAAGGCGCCACGGCCGACTTATGTGCGCTGCACGACACGCCGGGATCCCCGGAAGCAAAACTGGAATGCAAGGAGCGCTGCCAGCGAAGACGCGCGCGGTTCGGATATGCACAGAGTGCTGATGCGGAAAACCGAGGCGCCGCCAACTGCCGGAGTCAGAGGAGGCGGGGGTTGCATGCGTGTATCTGCATGTGAGCATCTAATGTATGATGCTGGACCCGTCCTTGAGACTGCCCCGCTCCTTCAGACTCCTTTATATTTCGCTTCCACAACAACTCGCGTCCTTCCCTGGCGTCTCAGCGGGTAAGTTCACGATTTAACCCTCGGTGCTGACGCCGCTTCCTGCAGCTCTTGTCGTCCGGTGGGGTGAGTGCTTCGATATCCAACGCAGTCCGCGCACCGTGTACGACACTACCTGCAAATCGCAGACTAAATCGTGCGCTCCGCTGGCGGACGCCGCGCTGTCCGTGTCTATCCGCCTGGCGAGCCACAGCGTCCCGAAAACCTGCGCGTGCGCGCCGCTGCGGGTGTGCTGGCTCCCGGAGGGTCGGAGATGCCTCCGCCCGGCGCATAGCGCAGCAGTACCGACGCACACTCTGCCGCCCCGGAGATGCGCAGCGCGCGCAGGCACCTCGCCGCGCGCCCCGCGTCCGCCACCCCCAAGGCCGACATCGCCCATCGCAAACGACGTGTTGCTGAATCGTTAGGAGGATGTGGTGTTTGATACGGCCTGGTGCGGTGGGCAGCGCAGCATACAGAGACAGAGGCCGGTGAGCGCGCCGCTTTTTCGGATTTGCGCTGCGAATTCGGCGCTGACACACGCCGCTTTCTGCAGATCATGTTATTTAGTAGGCGGGGATACATACATGTTACATGTACATGTAGAATCCGAAGCAGTCCGCTCCTGTACGGTATTTTGCAAAAAAAAAAATCAAGAAAGAAATCATTGACTCCGTTGACCGAAAACCGTGCCTGTCTGCCTATTGTGCCGTGACGCAGCGCTCGAGCTCGAGTTGAGAACCAGAGTGCGCTCCCCATCGCGTGTCCGAGCGGGCGCTCGCACAGTTCATCGCACGGCACATCAGTACTCTGGCACACACGCCGCTGCCCCGGAGGCCCGCTGCGCCGTCCGCGCAGCCTACGCGTGCGCCCGGAAGCCCCGCCGCCGTGCGAGCGCGCGCGCGGCAGGCGCCCGCGTCTGTTTGCCATGCAGCCAGCCGTTCTTTTTCTTCCGCTTTTATACGGCTTCGCTGCGCAGCATCTTTTAGCTAGCGCGTTGCTGGAGGAAACGCAAATTTGTTTTGGGAGGGTGGGGGGTTAGAATTCGATACGGCCGGGCGCGGCGGGCAGGGAAACGCGCAATCTCAGGCCGGTGAGTGCACCGCTTCTTCTTCTGTTTCTCGCTGTGCGCTCGGCGACGACGCCGCGTTCTGCAGATCCTGCCATTTAGCGAGTGGGTTACATACATGTAGAATCCAAAGAAGACCGCGCACCGTGTACGGAATCCGCGAATAGAAAAAAAAGTCCGTTCTTCCCATTGACCAAGACGCGCTTTCCATATCATCCATGTCTTGCGTTGCGGCGCATTGTTGGTGCCAAACAAGTCCCCGCGCCGTCCTCGCAGCCCGCGCGAGCCTCAGCACCGTCCCCCTCCCGTACCTGTACGTAATTCTAAGCTCGCCTGACCCATTTGAGAGACGCTTCTAAAGTTTGGCCCGTACGTACCGTCGAGTGTTTGAGAGGATGGAATCGTGCCCGAACTGGGAAAGCCTGCCGAACAGATTCCAGCGCGCACCCCGCGCAATCTGGGCCAGCAAAGGCCCGGCTCGAGCGCCTGTGCGGTCGCGTGTAGCTCGTTTACAATAAATGTAAACCGAGGAGTATCTACAATGAGAGTCGTGCGAAAACTTCATGCCAGAGAGAGCTCGGAAGCACAAGGAGAAGCAAGGAAAACATATATTGGAGAAAACATGGTGATCTTCAGACACAAGATGCGAAGGTTACATACACTTTAGGACGAGTACGACGATATAAACCACGTTGTTTGTCAGGACGCTAAAGAAAAAGAAACGGATCGCGTGGCAACGAAACAAAAGTGACACGGGCGATAACTCCCAACTAATCGAAATACGAGATCCTCACTTCTTGTGAATTGCTCGACGACGACGAACCCGTTTCCATCCAGAGAATAGCACCGGTGTATGGATCCATTCCGTAACAATGGATTCCGTCAGGAAACACCTTACGACATGACATGTCATTTGGCCCGTCTCGAAATATCCGATGTATGTCAGATCCGTAAAGTCCCTGATACCCCGGAACAGCAATTCGCCCGGTCTGAGATGAAACCGTTCCAATCCGAAAGTTTTCGCCATCAAGATGAAGTGGTGCTGTGTACTTATACTCGAATGTCCGTGTCTGAGGTGTGAAGGAATAGGGTAGAGCCATTATGCTAGAACCATGATCTCCAGCGAAAAACGCGAAGAGGCATATATTAATATTGCTCTCCTGTCTCCAGAATGCATTAAATGCATGCATTTCGAATGCGTATGGGTGACAGCTGCTGAGCTGGAGGTCTGTTTCTGTTACAGCTGGTGAAGTACTCATGTGGGTGGTCGGCAATGGTCTCTCCTGTCCAGACACAGCTTCGAGAGCCTGATGGACGTCCGTCACTCGCAGTATAAAGTTTCCGGCTTGACGATGGAAGGTAAACAAAAACCCCCGGACTAGTTCACTTGCTTCTATGATTCCATTCTAATGTGTTTAGAAATGAGAAACAGGGCTAGTTGCTGATGGCGGAGAAGCTCACGGATTTAAGATTTGCGCAACAAGACGATTTCCAGTTTATAGAGCAAATTGTTTTTGCGAAGCAGATGAAGACGATGTGATTGCCTTGTAAGTATAAATCATGCCGTTCCATGGAATAATCAATGTTCAGTTGGTGATCGAATATCTTCTCCGAGCGCCTTCGACGAAGGTCGATTTCAAAAACCTTGATTGCCATCCTAAAAAACGTAAATGTCGGTGCAAGGCTATTTGCGAAATGAATGAGAAGAAGAAAAAAAAAACAGACAATCCACTATATATTTTCCAATCAGTCTCAATCGTGGCAACTCTCAGGACGTTGTCCGCGATACGGTCTACACCATATGCCCACAGCCTCCGAGACCCTGAACTGGGGCAGTCTGGGTCTGGATATAGCCAGATCTTCTCGCCATTGGATACTTCAAGTAATTGCAAGTAGCCGTCCAGGACGTATGCGCGTGTTGTCCATTCGACCAGCAAATAGTCGCCTCCCGGCACGAGAGATGCTTTTTTGACGACCCGCGCAGGCTTTCTTACCGGATCATTAACGATGACTTTGATTTCGCGTGTGGCCTTTGGAGAAGGCGAGTTCCAGTTCCTGCTTCCGCGCACGGCACGAACGACCAGCGACTTAAGGCCGATGAAGCCAAGCGACACGATCGAGACGTGCGGAGGAAAGTTGGGTGCGCATTCGTTGGGAAGACTACGTAAGTGGGCCAGCCAAAGGTACCGGGTCGCAGCTACATCTCGCAGGACTCTGCACATCTGTAAATGACATTTAGTCCTGCTGGCTGGCGGACAGATAGCCATCGTAACGCGCCATCTCGACCCGCAGCACATCCTCCACACCGCAAAGACCGAGTACTCTCAGCAACACGTCCGCGGGGAGGTCGACGAGCCTCGTTTGCTTCGCTGTCATTTTGGAGGAGGAGGTGCTGCAGAACATTTAAAAAAGGATTCGAGCGAGTTACGTAGCACAGAAGTTGGTCGAGGTCCAACGTCTGCAACAAGACGTGTAACTTACTTCCAAAAGTATATTGGATGACTTCCCGTAGGAAATTTAGGACACCTTTAGGACGTTTGAACGACCTAAACGACCGGTTAAAGTCGGTCCGAGGACCCTCGCCGAGTTTTCGGTCGAGGTTGGGACGTCGTAAACTCGACGATATCTAGACAAGGGGGTCGAACCCCCTTCCCAGACCTAAAACCTCTGCTTTCGCGTCCTAAAAGACCCTGAATAGGGTCTTCCTATCTCCTTATGGTAACATATGTCGAAATAGAATTCTGTTCTTTACATGGTGGTTCTCAAATAGGATCCTCGCCTCTTGTTACTCATGCCTTTTACAGATTGTTACGTAATGTTTCTCATGATCTAGGTAGACTACCTTTCTAGCTCAAAATTCGCGTTACGGTTTAGACAACCTATCCAAAACGAGTTCCGAGCGGAGTTAGAAATATTTAGGATAGCTCTACCTGACCTAAATTCCTACGGGAAGTCATCCATTAATTACCTTGTTTGCTCGTCCACAAATTATGTAAGAGATAGAAATTCTCGGAATTTGCAGAACGCGTCCTTGTCCTCGACGCGACTACCATTTGTGCTACCACCAGGTTTAATTTTGACGAAGATTACGACGGCAGCTCGAGGCCTAGCCGTCCTGAAAGACCAGGCGCGACAAAAGCGCAATTGGAATTTCTCAGGACCGTCCCGTCTTAATCCACCGGGACTGTCTCGGTTTCCTCAAACAATCTCATTCTGTTTTACGGGAAGAGCAAGGACGCGCGGTGAGAATCATTCTCATCCATCAAGGCTGAGCTTTCTCAGCTCAGTAGGTGGTTTCTTTCATTATATATCTCATCTCTGGAAAGGGCATTCGCAATAAGCCGCGTCCAGAAAGTCCTGTGAGAGAGCCGAACAGCGCCTTCGGCCACCTGGTTGTCGTCCTGCCGTCGTAGGACGAAGGTGCTCAGTTCTCTGTAGAACAGGGCGGTTTGGGCCCGGCATTATATAGTGAATGGTGCCTCGTCAGTCTGTAAGTGGGGCAACTAACAACAACCGCACCAGGGACCAGCGCGCCTTCAACTGAGTCCGGCCTGCGCTCAGCACTCCTGCATCTGCAATCGGGAAAAGCGGGCAAGAAGCAAGTTCGCGTGCCCACACGACATCTCATATACCAACTTCGAACCCAATTCAAACTACTAGCTGTAGTGTCGGCCCCGCGACGCCTTCTCACAACTGAGATCTCCCGCGACGGTGGCTGAGCAGACACCGCCAGACGGTCCTCTGAAGCTCGGCGCGATACACTCAATACAGTTCTACGCCTCGCGTCGGAGACAAATCGAAGTGCGGTGAGTACTATGTACTAGCAGCAAAGAAGCGCGTGGCCGGAATATGCACAATGCTGACTGGAATAGCCGAGGCGCCGCCAACTGCCGGAAGCAAAGGCGGCGGGGGCTGCGTTCCTGCGTCTGCGAGCGAGTATCTTCTGTATGTTGCTGCACCCGTCCTTGAGACAGCCTCGCTCCTTCAGACTCCCTTTATAATTCGCTTCCACAGCAGCTCGCACCCTTTCCGGGCATCTCAGTGAATAAATACACGATTAAGCTCTCGGTGCTGACGTGGCTTTCCGCAGCCCCTGTTATATAGTGGGCGGGTGCATAGCCATCCAAAGCAGTCCGCGCACCGTGTACGATATCCACGAACCGGAAAAGAAACCGTTCTTCTTGTTGACTGAGACGCGCGTTCCGTATCATCCATGTCTTGCATTGCGGCGCATTGTTGGTGCCGAAGCATCCTCGCCGCTCGCGTGGGAGCCTCAGCGCCATCCCCCACCCGTATATGTACGTAATTCTCAGCTCGCCGCAAGAAGCGTGCACCGTCGAGTGTTTGTGAGGCGGATATAATGCCCGAACTAGGAAACCCTACCCAACAGACCTTAGCGCGCACCCGCGAAATCTGGGCCAGCAAAAACCCGGCTCGAGCGCCTGAGCGGTCGCGTGTAGCTCGTTTGCAAGAAATGTCAACCGAGGAGTATTTACAATGAAAGTCGTGCGAAAACTCCATGCAGGAAGACAGGAAGCAACACAAGAGAGCGCTCGAGAGTGCAAGGAGAAGCAAGGAAAACCTATATTGGAGAAAACTTGATGATCTTTAGAGACAAGATGCGAAGGTTACATACACTTTAGGACGAGTAAGACGATATAAACCACGTTGTCTGTCAGGACACTAAACAAAAAGAAACAGATTGCGTGGCAACGAAACAAAAGTGACACGGGCAATGACTCCCAGCTAATCAAAATACGAGATCCTCACTTCGCCTGGTTTGCTGCTCGACGAACGCCTTTCCCCCCAGAGAATAGCACCGCTGTACGGATCCATTCCGTAACAAGCGATTCCGCGACGCAACACCTTACGACACAACCTGTCGCTTGGCCCATCTCGAAATATCCGATGTATGTCAGATCCGTAAAGTCCCTCCCACCCCCGAACAGCAATTCGCCCGGTCTGAGATGAAACTATTACAGACGAACAATGGTCACCGTCAAGTTGAAGTGGTGATTCTGTGTATTGACGCCCGAACGTCCGCGTCCGAGGTGTGAAGGAACTGTGCAGTACCATTATGCTTCTGCGAATGTTATCATATGAACATGCGAGAAAAGACGCGAAGAGGCATATATAAATATCGCCGTCCTTTCTCCAGAATGCATTATATGCTTGCATGTCGATTGAGTTCGGGTCGCCGCTGTCAAATCGGAAGACTACTTTTGTGACAGCTGGTGAAGTATTCATGTGGATGAATGACGGTGTTCCCTCTTTTCCAGACACAGTCTCAAGAGCCTGATGGACATCCGTCGCTCGTAGTATAAAACTTACGGCTGGGTCCACAGGACGGTGGATGGTAAACAGAAATCCACAGACCAGTCGGCTTGCTTCTATGTATTTATCCTGATGATTTTAGAGATGAGAAACAGCACTAGTCGCTGACGACAGCGAGGCTCACACATCTAAAAGTCGCATAAGAAGACGACTTCCAATTAAAAAAGTAAATCGCTACTGCGTTGCCGACGAGGACAATGTGATCGCCCTGCGGATACAGACCATGCGCCTGCGTGCCCTGCAGACGCAAATTATGCGGCATCATGAAAGCCAGTTGGTGATCGTGTTTGTGATCGTATATCTTCTCCGAGCGCCTTTGACGAAGGTCGATTTCAAAAACTTTGAATGCCACCCTGAAAAACCAATATGTCAGTGCACGCATGTTTGCGAGATGAAAGAAACAAATCAGACATTTTACTATATCTTTCCTTATCAATCTCAGCCGTGGCAACTCTCAGGACATTGTCCGAGATACGATCTACACCATATGCCCACAACCTCCGAGACTCTGAACCGGCGCAGTCTGGGTCTGGATATAGACAGATTCTCTCGCCATTGGATATTTCAATTAGTTGCACAGAGCTGTTCGACCATTGGATTACCAAATAGTCACCTCCCGGCACGAAAGACGCTTTCTTGACGAACAGAGCAGACTTTCTTATCGGATCATCAAGGACGACTTTGATTTCGCGTGTGATTTTCGGAGAAAGCGAGTTCCAGTTCCTGTTTCCGCGCACGGCACGAACGACTAGCGACTTAAGTCCGATGCAGTCAAGCTACTCGAGCGAGACGTGTGGGGGAAGGTCTGGTGGGCATTCGTCAGGAAGACCACGCAAGTAGGCCAGCCAGAGGTGTCTTGTAGCAGCTATATTTCGCAGGACTCTGCACGTCTGTAAAATGTCATTTAGTCCCGCTGCCAAACAAATGGCTATGGTAACGCACCATCTCGACCCGCAACACGTCTTCCACACTGCAAAGACCGAGAATCATCAGCATCACCTCCGCGGGGAGGCAGACGAGCTTTGGCCGCCTCGATAACATCTTTGAGGGGGATTTGCTGCAGAAAAGTTAAGAGAAGAAGATTCGAACAAGCTTTGTGGCAAATCGAACAAGACATGTGACTTGCAACTCCCTTTTTGGGTAGTCTCCCACAATAACAATTACATGCTTAATTTAGGATTAAGTATATGTTTTATTTGATACCTATATATATATATATGAGCAGACCTTTGCTTCCGGAGAGGACGCGCTCACGTGCGCCGAGGTGCAGCCGGTAAGTCGTGGCTCCGTTCCTCTCAGTTGCTGAATCATCCCTTTTTTGAGGGGCCGTACAGTTTGATACGACCGGGCATGGTGGGCAGGGTGACCAGGGCCCTTCAATTGAGTCTGGCCTGCGGTCAGCGGTGGGAAGCAAGTTCGCGTGCCAGTGACAGAGTGCAATAGCATACGACATCTCATATACCGACTTCGAGCTAGTAGCTGTAGCACCGGTCCCGGACCAGCCCTGAATGCCTTCTCACACCTGGGAAACTTCGCGACTGCCTCTGGTCCGGACTCTACCTGGCGGTTCGGCAAAGTTCGGCGCGATACGTACAATACAGTGCTGTGCAACACCTCGCAAGACGCCGGAGAACGCACCATGTCTGATTTACGCGTTGGGGTGCACCGTGCAGGACTGGACGGCGCGCCGAGATGCTCGAAGAAATTGAAGTGCGGAGAGTACTAAGTACGTAGCAGTGAAGAAACGCGTGGCCGCAATATGCACAGCGCTGACGAGAAAAACCGAGCCCCCGTCTACTGCTGGAATCAGAGGCGGCGGGGGCTGCATTCCTGTTTCTGCGGGCAAGCATTCACTGTACTACTCAGAGCCCGTAGAAAAGAAAAGGAGGATTGACCCGTCTTTGAGGCAGCCCTACTCCTTCAAACTCTCTTAATAATTCGCTTCCACAACAGCTCGCGCCCTTCGCGGGCGTCTCAGTGAATAAATACACGATTTTGCTCTCGGTACTGAAGCCACTTTCTACAGCTCCTGTGGGCGGGTGCATAGAACCAACGCAGTCCAGTCCGTGCACCCTAGACGCATACTGCTTGCGAATCGAATCGCAGACGAAATCGCCAGCCCGGCTGGCGAAAGGCGCGCTATCTGTGTCTATCCGCCTGGCGAGCCGCTCCGTCTCGAACGACCTGCGCGTGTGCGCCGCTGCGGGTGTGCTGGCTCCCGCGAGCAAGCGGGCGCGCGCAGATGCCTCTGCCCGGCGCATGACATGGAACGGCACGGCATAGCACCGACGCACACCTACCGCCCTCTCAGCGCCACACCCGTCTCCGCCACGCGCCGCGCGCCCACCATCCGCAAGGCCGCCGTCGATCCTTTCAAACGACGTGATGCTGAATCCGTTGAAAGGACGGTGGGTTTGATACCGCCTGATGCGGTGAGCAGCGCAGGCAGAGAAAAGCCGGTGAGCGCGCCGCTTCTCCAGGTTCTCTCTGCGCGTACGACGCTGACATTCGCCGCTTTCTGTACATGTAGATCCTGTTGTTCAGTGGGCGGGCGCATAGATCCCAACCACTCCGCGCATTTTGTGCGAAATCTGCGAACCAGAAAAGAAACCCGTTCTCCCCGTTGACCGAGATGCGCTTTCCGTGTCCATGTTTTGCGTTGCGGCACATTGTTGGTGCCAAGACGTCCCCGCCCGCCCGCTCACACGACCACGCGCCGTCCTCGCAACCCATGTCAGCGCCCTGGCCTACATAATCCTCAGTTCGCCAGGCCAATTTGACAGAGACACTTCTGGATTTCGGCCTATGCTTAGAAAATGTGCACCGCCGAGTGTTTGTAAGACGATCGTGCGCGAACTAGAAAGACGGGAAGTGCAAGACATTTTTGAGTGGATGAGATGATCTTCGAAGACAAAATGCACGAAACAGCAATACCGGGAAGTAAAGACGGTGCACGGGATAATAGTTAATAGAACAGTCGGCAGTCACACGCTTGGGGCGCATACGGAAAAGGAGTTTTGTTGTTTATCAGAATCGACCATGATACATGCAGTATCAGAATCGACCATGATACATGCAGACAGCGCAAAACAGAAATGGATGACCGTAGGACGATCACCCTGCGTGTGGTCGAGAAACGAAATAAAGGCGTTACAGGTGATTACTTTCGCCTAATCAAAATACGAGATCCTCACTTCGCCTGATTTGTTCGACCACGAACGCTTTTGCATCCAGAGAATAGCTCCGCTGTACAGTTCCATTCCATAACAATCGATTCCGTAAGGCAACACCTTACGACACGACCTGTCGATTGGCCCGTCTCGAAATAGCCGATGCATGTCAGACCCGTAAAGTCCCTGAAATCCCGAAACAGCAAGTCGCCCGGACTGAGACGAAACTGTTCTAGGGCGATATTCGTCGCCATCAAGATGGAGTGATGCTATGTTTTTATACTCGAATGTTCGCGTCTGAGGGGTGAAGGAATAGGGTCGAACCATTACGCTAGCTTTATAATTGTTAAAAAAATTTGCGAAGAAAGACTCGAAGAGGCATATATAAATATCGCCGTCCTGTCTCCAGAATGCATTAAATGCCTGCATGCCGATTATGTTTGGGACGTAGGCTGGGTAGCTGTCAGACCGGAGGTCTGCTTCTGTTACAGCTGGTGAAGTATTCATGTGGATGGTTAACGGCGTTCTCTCCTTCCCAGACACAGTTTCGAGAGCCTGATGGACGTCCGTCACTCGCAGTATAAAGTTTCCGGCTTGACGATGGAAGGTAAACAGAAAACCCCGGACTAGTTGACTTGCATCTATAATTCTATCCTGATGTGTTTAGAAATGAGAAACAGGGCTAGTCTCTGATGGAAGCGAAGCTCACGGATTCAAGATTTGCGCAACAAGACGATTTCCAGTTTAAAAACATAAGGTTTGTCTCGCAGCCGACGAGAACGATGTGATCGCCCTCCAAGTATAAATTACACGGATTTATGTCGTTCAGTCGGTGATTGTATATCTCCTCCGAGCGCCTTTGACGAAGGTCGATTTCAAAAACCTTGATGACCATCCTAAAAAACGAAAATGTCAGTGCATGCTTGTTTGCGAAATGAAAGAAAAAAACCAGACATTTTATCTTCTACATAATCAGTCTCAGCCGTTGCAACTCTCAGGACGTTTTCTGAGATGCGACCTACACCATATGCCCACAGCTTCCGCGATACTGAACAGGAGTAGTCTGGGTCTGGATATAGCCATATCTTCTCGCCATTGGATACTTCAAGTAATTGCAAGTAGCCGTCCCAGAGTGATAGGTGTGTTTTCCATTCAACCACCAAATAGTCGCCTCCTGGCACAAGAGTTGCATCCGTGACGACCAGAGCACGCTTTCGTATTGCGTTCGTGACGACCAGAACACGCTTTCGTATTGCGTTCGTGACACCCAGAGCACGCTTTCGTATCGGATTCTTAACGATGACTTTAATTTCGCGCGTTACTTTCGGAGAAAGCGAGTTCCAGTTCCTGCCTCCGCGCACGGCACGAACGACCAGCGTCTTGAGGCCGGTGCAGTCAAGCGACTCGAGCGAGACGTGCGGGGGAAGGTTGGGCGGGCATTCGTTGGGAAGACCACGCAAGTGGGTCAGCCAAAGATGTCGAGTAGCAACTACGTCTCGCAGGAATTTGCACATCTGTTAAATGCTGTTTAGTCCCGCTTTCGAACATATGGACATGGTAACGCGCCATCTCGATTCGCACCGCATCCTCCACACCGCAAAGAGCGAGAATTCTCAGCAACACGTCCGCGGGGAGGTCGACGAGCTTCGTTTTCTTCGCTATCATTTTGGAGGATTGTTGGATTGTTGTAGGAAGTAAAAGAGAAGAGGATTCGAATGGCAGAGAAGTTGGCCAAACAAGACGCGTGTCTTGCATCCAAAAGCCTTATTTAGGTAGTCAGTCACTATGGAAATTACATGTACATGCTTAGTTTAGGGTTACATAAATACAAATATCAGCGCTCGCAGCCCAGCGCAAATAAGCCCACGACCGGCGCCGGTGTCGGCTATTTATTTACGGTATGTGCTGGCGCGTGCGATACAGTTTTTCTTTCTGTAAATTTGTATTTTTATTTTAGGCACTCCCACAGCTCGGTGACGTCACTCGCAGCGAACGCACAGACAAAACAACCTATCTACTAAGTGCGCCCCATCTCCTCGCAACCATGGCACAAAAGGCCTTCACCGGCGACTCGCCCGCCGCCAATCTCCCCGCGTCCGCGACCCGCTAGGTCGACGATGATGCGCTCGCGCGCGCCGAGGCGCGCTGCGCTGCGTCGCGTCGCGCGACCCGGCTTCTCAGATGGCGTGTTGCTGAAGCATGCATAAACTTCGCTTTGGGGTATAGAGTTTGATCGGTCGGGCACGGCGGGCAGGTGAGCGCGACGCTTTCGGTTTTGCTGCGAGTTCGACGCTGACATTGCGTTTTGCAGATCCTGTTATTCAGTGGGTGGGTACATACTGTTGATCCAAATCAGTCCGCGAACCGTGTACGACAATCGTAAGACCGTTCTTTCATTGGCCGAGACGCGCTTCCGTGTTCATGTCTTGCGATGCAGCGCACTGTTGGTGTTGATACGTCCTCGCACCGGTTTCGTACGCGTACACCTCAGCGTCCCTCTCCCCGTATCCTCACATAATTTCTCAGTTCGCCTGGCCTATTTGACAGAGACGCTTCTAGATTTTGGCCCATGTGCAGGAAAAGTTCACCGCTGAGTGTTTGTAAGGAGGTTCGTGCGAAAACTAGGATGACGGGGAGTGTAAGACACCTTAGAGCCGATGAGATGATCTTCGAAGACAGAATGCATAAAGCAGAAACACGGGGAAGTAAAGAAGGTACACGGGAGATATTAATTACTAGAACAGTCGGCAGTCATACACTTGGGGTGCATACGGAAAAGGAGCTTTGTTGTTTATCAGAATTGACCATGATACATGTAGATCACACAAAACAGGAACAGATGCCACGGTGCCGTAGGACGATCGCCCTGCGGATGGTCGAGAAAAAAGGTGTTACGAGCTAGTCAAAATACGAAATCCTCACTTCGGTAGGCGACGGATGCCTTTCCACCCAGAGAATAGCACCGCTGTACGGATCCATTCCACAACAATCGATTACGGGAGGCAACACCTTACGGAACACCGTGTCGTTTAGCCCATCTCGAAGTATCCGATGTATGTCAGACCCGTAAACTCCCTGATACCCCGAAACAGCAAGTCGCCCGGACTGAGATGAAACTATTTGAGAACGAGGTTCGTCGTCATCAAGAAGAAGTGATGTTGTGTATTTATGTTCGAATGTCCGTGTCTGAGGTGTGAAGGAATAGGACAGAACCATTATGTTAATACCCTGATCGCCATAGAAAGACGCGAAGAGGCATATGCAAATATCGCCCAAATCCTGTCTCCAGAATGCGTTAAATGCTTGCATTTCGATTGTGTTCGGGGCTCGGCCATCAAATCGGAGGTCTGCTTCTGTTGCAGCTGGAGAAGTATTCATGTCGATGGTTAACAGTGTTCTCTCCTGTCCAGAGACAGCTTCGGGAGTCTGATGGACATCCGTCACTCGCAGTATAAAGCGTCCGTCTTGACCCTCAGGACTGTGGACGGTAAACAGAAACCCCCGGACAAGTCGACTTGCTTCTATGGGTCCATCCTGAAGCGTTTAAAAATGAGAAACAGCACTCGTCGCTGACGACGGCGAGACTCACACTTTCAAAATACGTGTAACAAGACGATTTCCAGTTTAAAAAGCTATTCGTGTATCCGACAAAGACAATTTGATCTCCCTGCAAGTATACATTACTTGGCAGTATGGAAGAATCAAAGCTCAGTCGGTGATCGTATATCGTCTTCGAGCGCCTTTGATGAAGGTAAATTTCAAAAATCTTGATTACAACCCTGAAAAATGAGAATGTTAGTGCCCACTTGTTTGCGAAAATAAAGAAAAACAAAAGACCCTTTATAGAAAGGATCAGTCTCAGTCGTGGCAACTCTCAGGATGTTTTCCGAGACACGATCTACTCCATACCCCCACAGCCTCCGTAGCACTGAACCGGAGCAGCTGCCTGGGTCTGGATATAGCCAAATCTTCTCGCCATTCGATACTTCAAGTAATTGCACGTAGCCGTGCATCCATTCGATTGATTTGCTTGTCCATTGGACCATCAAATAGTCGCCTCCCGGCACAAGAGATGCTTTCTTGACGACCAGAGCAGGCTCTCTTATCGGATTATTAACGGTGACATTCATTTCGCGAGTGACTTTTGGAGAAGGCGAGTTCCAGTTCTTGTTTCTACGCACAGCACAAACGACCAGCATTTTAAGTCCCATGCAGTCAAGCGACTCGAGCGAGACGTGCGGGGGAAGGTCGGGTGCGCATTCGTTGGAAAGACCACGCAAGTGGGACAGCCAAAGGTGTCGAGTAGCAGCTACATCTCGCAGGAATTTGCACATCTGTAAGATGACATTCAGTCCCGCTGCCGGACAGATGACCAAGGCAACGCACCATCTCGACCCGCAGCACATCCTCCACATCGCAAAGAGCGAGAATTTTCAGCAACACGTCCGCGGGGAGGGCGATGAGCCTCGACTGCTTTAACATGCCTTTTTGGAGGATTGCTGCAGAAACGTTAGGAGAAGAGCATTCGAGCAGAGAAGATGGTCAACAGCAAGACGTCGTCTGACTTTGTTTGGTCGCCCACGGGCCACCGTGGAAATCACTGCACATGCCTGCTTTAGGGTTATGTATATGCTTCATTTGAAATATAGTTTCAAATATCAGCAAACCTTTGCCTGTTGCCGCCCTCCCGCGTCCGCGACGCACAACGCGCGCCGAGGGGTGGTGCAACCCTGCGGCGCAGTTCGGCGCGAATGCGCTCCCGGCCGTCGCGTCGCGCTCCTCGCAAGCGATGTGTTGCAGAATCGTTGGGAGTATATAGATTAATACGGCCAGGTGCGGTGGGCAGAGCATGCAGAGACAAGAGAGCGCGCCGCTTTGGGATTTCGTTGCGCATGCGGCGCTGACGCCGCTTCCTGCAGACCCCCTGTTATTTAGCGGGAGGCGTGTGGTGAGCGATGAGCCTGTTTCGACCAAGGAGAATTTCCCTCCGTTTCGTGAGAGCTCTTACTGTATAAACATTTTATGTCTTGTAAGTCATCGATATTTGCATTGTTGTATATCAGAGCCACGTTTGAGGCTTTGAAGAAGAGAGCTTGCATTTTGGTCTTCATGTGACAAGAAAGGTGAAGAAAGTCAACGTGTTGTCGGAGCCCCGGCACGCGACTAGCCGACGCCAGGTGGCAATGGGGTAGAAATTTTCTGAACGCGTCCTTTGTCCGCACCCCAGTTGTTGATTATACTACCACCATGTTTGATCCTTACGAAGATTGCGACGATAGCTCTATGCCTAGCCGTCCTGAGAGGCCGGGCGTGACCCAAGCGCAAATGGAATTTCTCAGGACCGCCGTCGCAGCCATCGTCCCGTCTTATTCTACCGGGACCGTCTCAGCTTCCGCGAACGATCTCATTCTGTTTTACGGGAAGAGTGAGGACGCACGGTAAAAATTACTTTCACTTATGTAGGATTAATTGCGGCTCAAATCGCTTTGGGATCCTGTTCTTCTAGTCGTCTGGACTTCCTCAACCTTTCGGAGACGTCTCTTGCTCATCTCGCACAGACCTGCGAACCGGGAGGCAAGCTCGGCAAGGGTCATTTTGCACCGCTCCTTGATATAGAAAGACTTGGCCTCGTGAAGTCCGTACGTGAGAACTTGCTGGAAGGTTTCAACAGCGAAAGACCCGTCAAGGCCGAGTTGTCTCAGCTCAATATCTACGGTTAGTTTCTTTCATTATACATGCAATCTCTGGAAAGCGACTTGATGACATCTTTACTCCCAGGAAACGGCATATCCAACAAGCCGCGTTCAGAAAGCGCTATTAGAGAGCCGAACAGCCCCTTCGGCCATCTCGTCGTCGTCCTGCCGTCAGAGCACGAAGGTGCTCAGCTCATATTCCGCAACAAAGGCACAGAACACGTTTTCGACGCAGCAAAAGCGATCCAGGAGCATGCTGGTCGGGCCACGTCTGCGAACGCGGCGTGTATCGCGTATGCCTCGTTCCTCTGCGACGTCGAAGTTGAAGTTTCTCCAGTGAGCACCGGGCACCACGTCGCACTCACGTACGACCTCTTTTTTGACGACGTGGAGGACGCACTCAACCTGCAATTAAAAGAGGAAGCCAGACATGAGATGTTTTTGGACCCGTACGACAGGCGCTACGCCGTGAGTCACGATGCGAAGAATCGAGTGGAGCCGGAACCAGGGTGTACGCCGTCTCCAGGAGAGCTTGTGCTAAAAACTGCGCTGGCGACGCTCCTAGCGGACCCTGAGTTTCTTCCCAAAGGCGGGCACATAGGCTTTGGACTGCGCCGCCAATACCCGCTGAAGCAGATCGACCGCGTTGTGAAAGACATGCGCGCATCAGGGATATACCGCGCAGTCGACGATAATTTCGAGACAGAAATCCCAGAAACGGATCTTGAGACGCAAGCAAGCATGCTGAACTGGAAGCCGGAAACAGATACGGGGAACTGGAACCCGTCGGTAGTTACGAAGGCACTCACTTCGCTCGACGAACTTGAGGAGAACCTTAAGGGCGCGGACGCGGCTCTTTTACGCGCCTGTCGCGCGCTCTCGCTCTGTACGGTCGTGCGCATGGTGTACGCTGACACCTACACAGAGAAAAATGTGCTCACAAACTACATATTCGATTACATTACAGACTTTCTCAATGCAGACGATGGAGAGACATTCTTGGACTATCTGCGGGGTTTCGTTATCGGGAAAGAAGTGGACGTGCAGTGGGCAACTCGGCTGAGCTATTGCAACGAGCTGGAAGCAGCCTATAAGGTTTGGGGCTGGCGTCCGAAAGACACGGAGTTCAGGGACGAGACTAGAGGGAAGCCGTGTATCATCCTGCAAATAGGGCCTGCCGGAATGCGCGCGTCCCAAAAGCTGTCAATTAACGCTGGGTAGTAGAGAATGGTACAGTAGCATGACCAGCAAAATTGACTTCAGTACATTTCGGTGCATACATTTGCAAACTTTACGATTGTTCGCCCTCTCGCTGGCTCGGCTCGGGAATTGTGTACTAGATACATCACTTATCCTCGTAACTATCGTGTCCGACGAGTGGTCCTTCTACACACACCTCTTACCCTTGCGAGAGAGTTCCGGGCTATCCGCAATGCGTTGATTAAGATTGAGAGTATGATAGCTAGGAGCGCATAGCTCATTCGCTGGACCAAAGGTTTTGGCTCTATAAATACGGAAGCCCGCGACGTTGCCGCGATGTTCCGTAGGTCTATCGAGAGATTCCTATGCTGCTCTATTGTTTGTTTCTACGCCTCGATCTCTTCTCAATATGATACTACAGAAACTTTCAATCAGACTCACTGATCGATGACACGGGCTCGCTCATCGCGATGCACTATGTGAACCCACGGACGAGGATCGCGGTCATCTTCAGCACGGGATACATGCAGAACATAAATAAGGATTTTCGCGAAAATAACAAACGCCTAATCAAAATACAAGATCCTGAGTTCGCGGGCTTGGTCTGCTGCCGAATTCCTTTCCATTGCGAGAATAGCGCCGCTGTATGGATCCAGGCAGCACCATACGACGCAACCCGTCTGTTGGCTCCTCTAGAAGTATGCGATGTATGTTAAACCCGTCTAGTCCCTGACCCCACAGAACAGCAAGGCGCCCGGACTGAGATGAAAAGATTCCAGGAGAAAATCTGTGGCCGTCAAGATGAAGCGTTGCTGTGTATTCAAACTCGAATGTCTGCGTCTGAGGCGCGAAGGAATAGGGCAAAACCATCACGTTATAACCATAGTCGCCAAAGAAAATGGCGAGAAGGTGTATGTCAATATTGCTCTCCTGTCTCCAGAACGCGTCACATGCTTGGATGCAGAATTCGTACATGACGTGGCTGTCGAGATTGACATTTACGTCTGTTACAGCTGATGAAGTATCCATGTCGATGGTCGACGGTGTTCTTTCCTGCCCGGATTCAGCTTCAAAAGCCTGATGGACATCCGTCACTCGCAGGATATAGCTTCCGGCTTCGTCCTGTGGAGGGTGAACGGTAAACAAAAAAAAACCCGCGACTAGCTGACTTGCAATTATATAATTACTCTGATGTGTTTGGAAATGAGAAACAGGACTAGTCGCTGACGATGGCGAGGCTCACATATTTAAAAGTCTCGTAATAGGAAGACTTCCAGTTTAAAAAGCTAGTGGATTCTGAGCGGTCGACGAGGACAATGTGGTCGCCCCGCAAGTACAAAGTATGGGGCAGCATGATAGAATCATCGTCCAGCACGTAATCGCATATCTCCTCCGAGCGCCTTTGGCAAAGGTTGATTTCAAAGACCTTGATCTCCATCCTAAAAAAAGAATGTCTCAGTACATGCTTGTTTGCGAAATGAAAAAAAAAAAAAAACGAACGCATTACGTCCTTCTCCTGAAGGATCAGTCTTGGCCGTGGCAACTCTCAGGACGTTTTCCGAGATGCGATCTACACCATATCTCCACAGCATCGAGCTGGAGCAGCTGTCAGGGTTGGGATATATCCAGATCTTCGCGCCATTCGATACTTCAATTAGTTGCACGTAGCCGAACACCTGGATGAGTTGACCAGCCGACCATTGGACTACCAAATAGTCCCCGCCGGACACAAGAGATGCTTCCGTGACGACCAGGTTATGTTTTCCTGTCGGATTATTGAACATGACCATGAGTTCGCGCGTGGCTTTCGGGGATGGCGAGTTCCAGTTCCAGTTTCCGCGCACAGCACGAACGACCAGTGTCTTGAGGCCGATGCAGTCAAGCGACTCAAGCGGGACGTGCGGAGGAAGGTCGGGCGCGCAATTGTTGGGAATACCACGCAAGTGGGCCAGCCAAAGATGTCGAGTAGCAACTAGGTCTTGTAGGCATTTGCACACATGTGAGGCATTGTCTAATTCTGCTGCTGGGCATGTGGCAGTATTGAGAAGAAAGTACCATTTCTACTCGTAAAAGGTCCACCACTTCGCAGTCAACGAGAATCTTCAGCAACACATCGGTAGGGAGGTCGATGAGGGTTTTCTGTCCCGAAAGTATCATCTCGAAAAACGATTTCCTGTGGATGTCGAGAGGCGACTTGAAGGGCACTGCATGTGACAGTGGCGTGAGATTGTCGCGGTTGGCACGTCAAGCGACCTCCGCTCGCTAACGATGTCGACGAACGGGCTGAGACTGCTTTTCGTTTCCTATTTTCATGTACCGCAAGGGAGCTTTCTGCCCGTGCTTTCTGCGAGATCTTATACGTGCTTGGCCAGAAGCCCAACTGAAAGCTTCCAACCGCTCAACCGCTGAGATGGACGCGTCGCGACGCGTTTCTTGTTCACCATGTCCCAAGCCGATGTGCCGCCGCACGCGCCGCACATGGAATTTGAGGAGGACAGTTGTGAGTGATCTATCAGTAAAACTCCCATCGTGCTATACTAAACATTTCTATTAGCACAGCACTACTCGCTGTTTCCGCTGTCCTTGGGCTAGGTCTTAAAAGAGTACGCAGTGACGGAGGTGCACCTTAGTCTGAACGCTGGGAAGTGGGATTACGGGAGGTGGGGGTATCCTGCAGATCGTGCTGTCATGACTGGCGCGGAGCTATGGGCGTGAATGGACGATTCAGAATCAGTAAGGTGGGTTCCGTTCCGACTCGTTAACCACATCGCCTTTTCCTTCATCTGTCTGTATTCGTGTTATATCATGAGTGCAGGTTGGTTTCTCGTGGTCTCTTAGTCATAATCGGCGCTTTGCCCTCCAAGAGATTTTGTTTTCGACATCAAGAGATCCCAAATTACAAATGTGACGCATTTGTGGATTTCAATCTGTGCTTTCGTAAATCTGTGCCTGACACCTCTACAGGCACTTTAATTCTGGTCAGGAATCCCTCAGCTGATTTTCGTTTTCCTTAGCGTCGATGATAGGTGGAAAGGCCTTCGAAATGCTCTTTCCGCCTTATTCTGTGCCTCCATCGGCTCGTTAGATGTGTTGCGAACGACTTCTCCTACACATGCATTCAGCCCCGAGGGCATGCTTCCGCGCCTCAGCCCCAACGAAACACATAGGCTTCGCCACGCCTCCCTGCCTTCCGAGCACGTGTGCACCGAGAACTTGACCCCTTTTCTCAAGCTATTGTCATGCAAATCGTCAGCAGGAATCGCGAGGCTACTGAACCCGCACCGGCTGTTCGATGCGGATTGGCACGGTAAATGTGACGTGGAGCGAGAAAAGTGGTGTGATGCTCCAGTTCAACTTCCAGGCCGTGTTGAATCCCGTGCGGTTATCGACATTGAGGAAGCGAGGTGTGTAACTGACTCGCATCTTCGATATCTGCGTTAATCTTTCTGCAGACTTCTCTTTACGTTCACTATTTGACCGGACGATTACAAAGGCCTGTCCCGTTGCGACAGATAGCAAGATCGAAGTAACTTTACCTCAAGACGTGATGTACTCAATAACTCCTGAGCCATCCATTCTACATGGCCAAGTTGGTATCTTCGATGTTACGGCAGGTCGGTCATACACGATGCTTTCGGTCAATTCCTCTAAGCGAACAGATCTATAGTGCGAGATCAACCTTTGGATATCTCCATCCACTATCCGAAAGAGCATTCCTTTTCTTATCGTAAGCGGGGTTACCTTTCTTTACGAAGCCAAAGCTTACAACAAAGACAGCCTTGGATGTACCTAGATCTCCGCTGACCGACTTCGAAGATATTCGCACTTTAACTGGGACGACCCAGACTCACGGGCGGCTCAGCGTGTCAATAAAAAATAACCGCCCGGATGAAATGCAGCTTGTTTACGTTGAGACAATGCCATGGCTCGTTACCCTCGAGCTCACCGTTGACGGCCGAAAAAGCAGTGCATCTTCTCTCTTCAGCGATAGTCTGAGGTTGATCTTACGCCGGTGCACTTGATTTCAGATGGTTTGATGATGCGAATGGCTTACATGCCGCCAGAGGTGCACCTGTTTGAGGCGCGATTGACACTTCCGGCAGCCTCAGCGCTCCGTGGATGTGTTCAAGTCTTTCCTGCGCTACACGGAGCATCCGCCTGATGCGCAGTGCGGCTGGGACCTGTGCTTGTTCCTGTGGTCGCGCACAAGGCGAACGTTTCAGCACAGCGCGTATACACCCCGGCAGTGTTGGTCGACCTCGCGACACCCGACTTCAGCATGCCGTACAATGTGATCATTATGAGCAGCACGCCCATTGCACTCGTTTTCGGGAGCGTCTTCAACCTTCTTACTCGCCTTTTCGTCGCAGTCAAAGTCAATGGCGATGTAGGCGGAAGCGTCGAGTCTATGGTTGGCTCGAAAGTCGAATAGAGCGTTGAGGGAGTTCCTTCTTCCATGGATGTCAATTGCGAAGCTTTTTCATGCTTTCATGCGAGGGATATCTTCTTATCGAGCCCACAGCTTCAAACAGTTCTGCAGTATATTGCCAAATCTCGGCGAATTATCTGTCCAGATAACGTTGAGTAGTCGTTCGCGGCGGTGAACGGAAATTACCGCAAGTGTTTCAGCATTCACAGTATCATCTGACCAGTTAACCTGACTGCATGTTTTCAATTCCGCAGATCTTACTTCGCGACCCGTACGGACTTCGAAAACGAAGCCAGTCACGGGAAATCAATAAGAACAATTATGGTTAAAGAAGGCGACGTACCGGGAGCTTGAGTCTGCTTATCAACGCCGCTGGTCTCGGTCTTTCGCTGACGGAGGGGAGCTTTTTGCAGGACGCCTCGCGCTCGCTGGCGATCGTGCTGGCGTTCCGTCCTGACGCGCGAGCGGGCGCTGACGTACGAGGCAGCGCTGCAGGCGGTGCGTCAAGTCAAACGCGGGCTTCGAGCGTACGCTGCGTGGCTGGAAGTGGGCGCCGCTGCTTATTTACGGTGTCTCTAACTCAGGGGATGTGCTAGCGCACACGGGTATATGATAACTGGACTTGTACATGTTTTCTTATTTTGTGGATTCGTATTTTGCCATGCGCTATCGCAACCCACATTCGCCGGTGACGTCACTTGCAGTGAACGCACAATGACACGCGTCCCGTGTCAGGCTCCTCATCCCTCGACTACATAAGTCTGCGCAACGCCTATGTAGACCTCCCATTCGTAACAACATCGAACATGGCCCAGCAAACCTTTATCGGAGACACCCCCGTCGACGCGCTCCCCGCGTCCGCCACTCGCAAGGCCGACGAGGACGCCCTCACCCGCGCAGAGGCGCGCCGTAATCCCGCCGTGCAGCCCGGCGCGAACAAGCGCCAGGGCGTTGCATCACGCGACCCCGCCGGTGAGTCCCCCACCTCCGCTTCTTGCAGGTGGCGCGTTGCTGAAGCCTCCAAACCTTTTTTTGGGGGCGTAGACTTTGATACGGCCCGGCGTGGCGGGCAGGGAAACACGCAGCCGCAGAACGGTGAGCGCCGCGCTTCGGTTTTGCTGTAAGTTCGGTGCTGACGCCGCTTTCTGCAGATCCCGTTATTTAGCGGGCGGGTACATACATGTAGATCGAAAGCAGTCCTCGCACCGTGTACGATACTACTTGTGAATTGAGGCGAAACTCGTTCTCTCCTTTGACTGAGAACGCGCTATCCGTCCTTGTCTGCCTGTTGAGCCGTGACGACGTACTCGAGAGGAGATCATCTCGAAACTCAGCATGCTCCCCGTCGCCCGTCCTGGCCGCGAGTGGGCCCAATCTGATCCACAACTGACATCATCTATTGGCGCAGTCGGTGGTCACATACTTGGGAGAATACGGGAGAGGAGCTTTGTTGTTTATCAGAATCGGCCGTGATACATGTAGAAAACGCGAAAAAGAAACGGATGACGAGGTGCCGTAGGACGACCACCCTGCGTATGATCAAGAAACGAAATAATGGCATTACTAATCAAAATACGAGATCCTCACTTCAGTCGACGGCGAACTCCTTTCCGTCCAGAGAATAGCACCGGTGTACGGATCCATTCCGTAACAATCGATTCTGCCAGGCAACACCTTACGACACCATCTGTAATTCGGCCCACCTCGAAATATCCGATGTATGTCAGACCCGTAAAGTCCATGAAACCCTGAAACAGCAAGTCGCCCGGACTGAGATGAAACTATTCCAATCCGATGTTCGTCGCCATCAAGCTCAAGTTTTGCTTCATATTTATACTTGAATGTCCGCGTCTGAGGTGTGAAGGAATAGGTCATGACCATTCTGCTACTGCTAGAACCCTGATCGCCAGGGAGAACGGCGAGAAGGTATATGTCAATATTACTCTCCTGTCTCCAGAATGCATTAAATGTTTGCATGTCGATTGTGTACGCATCGCGGATGTCAAATCGGTGTTCTGCTTCTGTTACAGCTGGTGAAGTATTCATGCGGATGGATAACGGTGTTCTCTCCTGTCCAGACACAGCTTCGAGAGCCTGGTGGACGTCCGTCACTCGCAGTATATAGCTTTCGGCTTCAATGTGGATGGTAAACAGAAGCCCCCGGACTAGTTGACTTGCTTCTATGGTTCCATTCTAATGTGTTTAGAAATGAGAAACAGGGCTAGTCGCTGATGGCGGAGAAGCTCACGGATTCAAGATTTGCGCAACAAGACGATTTCCAGTTTAAAAAGCTAAGGATTTCCTCCCAGCCGACGAGGACGATGTGGTCGCCTTGCAAGTATAGATTACGCGGCTCCATGAGATGGTCATTGACCAGTTGGAAGTCGTATATCTTCTCCGAGCGCCTTTGACGAAGGTCAATTTTAAAAATCTTGATTGCTATCCTGAAAAACCAATGTCAGTGTATGCTCTTTTGCGACATGATAGGGAAAAAAAATCAGACAATTTACGACTTATAGGAGAATCAGTCTCAGCAGTGGCAACTCTCAGGATGTTTTCCGAGACACGATCTACACTATATACCCACAGCATCCGTAACATTGAACCGGAGTAGTCTGGGTCTGGATATAGCCAGATCTTCTCGCCATTCGGTACCTCAAGTAATTGAACGCAATTGTCCTTCCATAGGTCTGGTTGGCCTGACGCCCAGTGGACTACCAAGTAGTCGTCTCCCGGCACAAGAGAAGCTTCGTTGACGAACAGAGCAGGCTCTCTTGTTGGATTATTAACGGTGACCTTGATTTCGCGCGTGACGTTTGGAGAAGGCGAACTCCAGTTCCTGTTTCCGCGCACGGCACGAACGACCAGCGTCTTAAGTCCGATGCTGTCGAGCGACACCATCGAGATGTGCGGGGGAAGGTTGGGTGCACAATCGTTGGGAAGACCGCGCAAGTGGGATAGCCAAAGGTGTTGGGTGGCAACTATGTCTCGCAAGACTCTGCACGTCTGTAACACATTTAGTCCCGCTGCCGGACAGATGGCCGTAGTAACGCACCATCTCGACCCGCAGCACATCCTCCACATCGCAAAGCGCGAGAATTCTCAGCAAGACGTCCGCGGGGAGGTCGACGAGCCTCTGCTGCTTCGACATCATTTTTGGAGGATCGCTGCAGAAAGTTAAGGGAAAAGAGTTCGAGCAAGCTATGTAGCAGAGAAGTTGGTCGAAATCCAAACGGCTTTCGAGGCTTTGGTTCAAAGTTTGATCGCATTTTGATCCGAGTCACTGGAATGGCCGGAGCCGACACAAGCCGAAGCCTCCCGGTGGCAACGAGGCGGTTATGAGTCCTTGCCCTCGACTCGACTATCATTTGTACTACCACCATGTTAGCCTCGTACCCCTACATGTTTAACCCTTTTGAAGATTACAACGGCAGCTCTATGCCTAGCCGACCTGACAGACCGGGCGCGACGCAAGCGCAAATGGAATTTCTCAGGACCGCCGTCGCAGCCGTCGTCCCGTCTTATTCCACCGGGACCATCTCGGTTTCTGCGAACGATCTCGTTCTGTTTTACGGGAAGAGCGAGGACGCACGGTAGGGATCGTTTTCACTTATGCATGGTTGTTTGCAGCTCATCGTTTTTGCGAATTGCGTTCTTCTAGTCGTCTGGACTTTCTCAACCTTTCGGAGACGTCTCTTATTCATCTCGAGCAGACATGCGAACCAGAAGGCAAGCTCGGCAAGGACCATTTTGCACCGCTCCTTGATATAGAAAGACTTGGCCTCGTGAAGTCCGTGCGTGACGACTTGCTGGAAGGTTTCAACAGCGAAAGACCCGTCAAGGCCGAGTTGTCTCAGCTCAATATCTACGGTTAGTTTCTTTCATTATACATGCAATCTCTGGAAAGCGACTTGATGACATCTTTACTCCCAGGAAACGGCATATCCAACAAGCCGCGTTCAGAAAGCGCTATTAGAGAGCCGAACAGCCCCTTCGGCCACTTCGTGGTCGTCCTGCCGTCAGAGCACGAAGGTGCTCAGCAACGGCGCAGAGCACGTTTTCGACGCAGCAAAAGCGATCCAGGAGCATGCTGGTCGGGCCACATCTGGGAACGCGGCGTGTATTGCATATGCGTCGTTCCTCTGCGACGTCGAAGTTGAAGTATCTCCAGTGAGCACCGGGCACCACGTCGCACTCACGTACGACCTCTTTTTTGATGACGTGGAGGACGCACTGAGCCTTCATAAGAAAGAGGAAACCAGGCATGAGATCTTTTTGGGCGAGTGGGACGCCCGCAACGTAGTGGACCTCCGTAGAACAGAAGACGCGAAGAAGGCGAAGAATGTAGTGGAAACGGAGCCTGGCTATACGCCGTCTCCAGGGCAGCTTGTACTTGAGACTGCACTGGCGACGCTCCTAGCAGACCCCGAGTTTCTGCCCAAAGGCGGGTACATAGGGTTTGGACTGCGCCACCATTACCCACTGAAGCAGCTTGACCTCGTTGTGAAAGACATGCGCGCGGCAGGGGTATACGACACGTTTGTCTACTTGAACTCGGAGACAGAAACCCCAAAAGTGGACGCTGAGACGTAAGCAGAGATGCTAAACTGGGAGCCGGAAAGAGACACAACGAACTGGAATCCATCGGCCATAGCGAATGTACTCACCTCGCCCGACGAACTCGAGGCGAACCTTAAGGGTGCGGACGCGGCTCTTTTGCGAGCCTGTCGTTCGCTCTCACTCTGCACGGTCGTGCGCATGGTGTACAACGACTACCATACAGAAACAAATGTGCTCGTCGACAAAGTGTTTGATTACTATACAGATTTTTTCGACTCAGACTATGGAGAGACATTCTTGGACTATCTGCGTGGCAGCTCCCGGGATTCTAAATACAAGGGATATGTAATCGGAAAGGAAGTGGACGTGCAGTGGGTAACTCGACTAAGTTATTGCAACGAGTTGCAAGCAGCGTATCAAGTTGGTGGAAAGTGCCCTGTATGCAGGGACCAGGCTACAGGAAAGCCATGCATCCTCCTACAGGTAGGGCCTGCTGGAATGCGCGGATCACAAAAGTTGTCAATACGTGCTAGGTAGTATGAAATGTAACAGTAGCATGTCCAGCAAAGGACATTTCAGCGCGCACAAGTGCAAATTGTTTCGTTGTTTCCGCGCTCGCTGGCTCGGCCCGCCGACTTGGGAATTTTCTGAAGCTCGAAGTTCCACCGCTTGAATATTTAGCTGTTTAGCAAGTCTGACGCCAGGGAATTTTGTGACGGAGCTCATCGCGAAATTCCCAAGCATCTTATCAATAGTAACCCCTTCTCATGCAGCAGAATTGTCCCCGTCCCGTGTCTATGTGGTCAGAAGCAGATAATGTCGAAGGAGACGTGTCGTGCCCTAAACATTAGAACATGCTCAGCTTGCGTGGTCATTTAGCAGACGCCTCTCGACTGTGGCTCGTTCACAGGAAATGTCTGCCGCTAAGTATTTACAATGAGGGTCGTGCGAAAGGCGCGCAGAAAGACGGGAAACAAGGAGTCAAGAAGCGCGCGAAAGTGCAAGGTGAAAGGAGGAAAATGCCGATACAAGATATATTGAAGCTGTGACAGAAAACGAGGTGATCTTCAGAGACGAGATGCAACATTGTAATACCGAAAGACAAATACAGCGCGCAAGTTACTAGTGAAGACAACGCAGTCAGTTATCACATACATACTAGGACGAGAGTAAAGTGATATAAACCTCGTTCCCTGTCCGGACGCAAAGCAGAAACGGATGAAGTATAGGCAAAAAAAGCATCACGGCCCCAGTTAATCATAATACGAGATCCTCACTTCGACTGGTTTGCTGGACATTTCCGACCAGAGAATAGCACCGCTATATTGATCCATTCCATAACAATCGATTCCTTGAGGTGACACGCTAGAACGCAACCTGTCTTTTGGCCCATCTCGAAGTATCCGATGCACGTCAAACCCGTCTAGCCTCTGCGACCGCAGATGAGCAACTCGCCCGGACCGAGATGAAAATATTTTAGCCCGAGATTCATCGGAATCAAGATGGAGTGATGCTCTGTGTTCATGCTCGAATGTCCGAGTCGGAGGTGCGAAGGAATAGCGCAAAACCATTACGGTAGAACCATGATAGTCAGTGAAAGCGGCGAGAAGGTATATATCGATATTTTCCTCCTGTCTCCAGGATGCATTAACTGCTTGCATGTCGAATGCGTCTAGGTTGCTGATGCTAGGTTGGAGGTCAACTTCTGCTACTGTTGGTGAAGTATTTATGTCGATGGTTAACAGTGTTCTCTCCTGTCCAGAAACAGCTTCGAGAGCCTGATGAACATCCGTCACTCGCAGTATAAAGCGTCCGTCTTGGCCCTCAGGACTGTGGACGGTAAACAGAAACCCCCGGACAAGTCGACTTGCTTCTATGAGTCCATCCTGAAGCGTTTAGAAATGAGAAACAGCACTCGTCGCTGACGACGGCGAGACTCACACATTCAAAATACGTGTAACACGACGATTTCCAGTTTAAAAAGCTAAGTTTTTTCGTGTAGCCGACAAAGACAATGTGATCTCCCTGCAAGTATACATTACTTGGCAGTATGGAAGAATCAAAGTTCAGTCGGTGATCGTATATCTTCTCCGAGCGCCTTTGACGAAGGTCAATTTCAAAAACCTTGATTATCATCCTGAGAAACGAGACTGTCAGTGCACGCTTGTTTGGGAAATGAAAGAAAAAAAGAAATCAGACAATATATCTCTTCTAGCACCAGCCTCAGCCGTGGCAACTTTCAAAACATTATCCGAGATACGTTCTACACCATGTCCCCACAGCTTCCGTAAGCTTGCATCGGGGCAATCTGGGTCTGGATATAGCCATATCTTCTCGCCATTCGGTACTTCAAGTAGTTGCACATAGCCGTATAGCCATGGGTTTACTTGGCTTGACGACCATCGGACCATCAAATAGTCGCCTCCTGGCACAAGAGATGCTTTCTTGACAACCAGAGTAGGCTCTCTTATCGGATTATTAACGATGACCTTGATTTCGCGTGTGGCTTTCGGAAGGGGCGAGTTCCAGTTCCTGTTTCCGCGCAGGGCACGAACGACCAGCGTCTTGAGGCCGATGCAGTCAAGCGAGTCGAGCGAGACATGCGGAGGAAGGTCGGGCGCGCATTCGTTTGGAAGACCGCGTAAGTGGGTCAGCCAAAGGTGTCGAGTGGCGACTATATCTCGCAAGACTTTGCATGTCTGTAGATTAGCATTCAGTCACGCTGCTGCGTGTATTCAGATGGCCATGTGGCATGGACGCACTGTCTCTGCCCGCAGAACATCCACCACATCGCAAACAGCGAGAATCCTGAGCAACACATCTGCGGGAAGATCGGTGAGTTTCGGTTGCTCCGAACATATCATCTTGGAATCCAAGCTCTTGACAGGAAAAGTCGGCAGTGTCCAGAAGAAAACTGTGTGCGAACTAACAGAAACGTTGGTGTCGAGTCTACAGCATGGGTGTGTGATTACTTCCGAAAGCAGATTCGCTTCGTTTCGATCGCTTTTATGGAAATGCATGCCTCGCTTAGGGTTATGAAAATGCTTTACTTGAAATACATACAGACAATTTAAAATATTTTCTACACCTTTATGAAAAACCTTGCTGTTTGACTAGGCGTTATTTGCACATAGTTATTTAGTGAGCTGAATATGATGGTTCGACTAAAGCGCCTACGAGCTCGGGTTCTCTAACCCCCGCTAGGTGTATTTAGCCGAATTCCACACAATATGATAGCCAGTCACTTGAAAATCATGTATCAGAGGAAGAGAATACATTGAGTGTTGGCGGAAAGCGTTTTGGGGAAATTAGGAGGATATGAATTTCAAGAGTCGAAGAGCGAGGAATAGCGCAACAAAAAGCAAGCAGACGTCATTTGAGGACATTTAGGATCTACGGCGGAAGTAGGAAGTTATCTGCAGGCAGGGTACAGAATAGAGAAAGAAAAATGGTGATGGTGTTGCACATATTGCTTTAGATTGGAAAGGTACGCATGCTGTTGAAGGAAATGAAACGAAGGCTGATTGTTTATCAGGACAGGTATGGATACGAGTATCGCGCAAGACTGAGAGGAGCTGCGTGACAACGATGAGTTCATGATGGCTCGGTGTCGCGAAAAATAAAGTGTGGAATTGCGTAGAAGTTGAGCATCTAACTTCGTATCTGACTGGTGATCTTTGCGCACATGGTCAGAAAACAAGCATAAGATATCGCAGGAGATTTCGCACCTAATCAAAATATAAAATACTCAATTCGCGGGTCTTGTCTATAGTCGGAATATTCTTCGTTAGGAGGATAGCGCCACTGTACGGATCCATACCGCGAATTATGGTTCCGGTACGTCCAGAAAAAACCCTGCGGCGCAACCCATTTCCAGGCTTGTTTCGAAGTATCGAATGAGCATCGAACCCGTCTAAGTCACCCGATTCCGTTTCCAAAAGGATTTGCCCGGACCGAGATGATGATATTGCGCGATATCGAGGACAGTCTGCGTCCATGTGAAGTATGACTGTGGAATTGGACGTGAACTTCCGAGTCCGAGTCTCGAAGGAGCAGTGCGCGACCAAGATGCTAGATGGCATGTAGCAAGAGACGAGGACGTCAACGCTTTCTTCCTGTCTCCAGAATGCATTAAGTGCCTGAATACTGACTGCCGATGGTTGGAAAAGCGCATATTGGAAATATTCTTTTGTTACAGCTGGTAAAGTATCCAAGATAGAGGACTCGATAGACAAGGACGAAGTTCCCTCCTGTCCGGACGCAACTTCCGGAGCCTGTTGAATACTCGCAACCCGCAGTGCCCCACTTCCCTCTTCTCTGCTTGTGAGCATCAGTTGGGCGCTAAAGAGAAATCCTTTTATCAATTGGCTTGCAATTGTAAAACCGTCCCGACCGTTCTGTATCGAAGTGAGGAGCAGCGTTAGTCATTGATCAAGGCAAAACTCACAAATGGATATAGTTTCGATTGACCGTATGTTCTCCAGTTGAAGCATCTAAAGCCTCTTGTGTTTTCCTTGATGACAATGTGATCACCATGAAAGCAGATATCCATGTGGTAATGATGGTTTATATCGGAAAGTCGGTAATCAAATGTCTTCTCCGAGCATCTTTGACGAAGATTGATCTCAAAGACCTTCATTGAAAGGCTGTAAATTGAAGCGAAGGAGTTAGTACATTTTTGTTTGCAGAATATAAGAAAACGGACGTCGCATTAGTATTCTCAAAAGCAACGAATAGAACTCTCAACAAGTCGTCCGAGATGCGATCTACATTGTACCTTGACGACGAGAACTTATTGAGAGAGAGCAGCTCGGAACTGTTATCGAAGTTGGGATACGACCATATTAATTCGGAATTTTTCAATCTGTATAGCTGTACGAAGCGTTTTGACCATCGGACCATAAGGTAGTCTCCTCCGGGTACAATCGAAGCTTCATTAATATTTTTTCTAGCTCCTTCTTTCGGACTCTTGACGAAGACCTTGAATTCGTGCGTGACTTTCGGAGAAGAAGAGTTCCAATTCCTGTTTCTGCGTACAGCGCGAACGACCAGGTCTTTGAGATGTGCGCAGTCGAGCGACACGATCGATACGTGCGGCACAAGGTCTGGCGCAAATTCATTGGGAAGGCCGCGTAAGAGGGTCAACCAAAGGTGTCGAGTAGTGGCTATATCTCTAAAGGCTTTGCACGTCTGTAGATTGGCATCCAGTCCAGCTACTAGACAGATACAACGACATCGAGAAGAAACGTACCCTCTCAATCCGCAGAACATCCACCACGTCACAGTTAGCGAGGATTCTCAGTGAGACATCCGAAGGAAGGTCGATGAATCCGATCTGCCGTACATGAGACATTTTGCTAGAGGTGCACTTGGAGAACAAGCCACCGAGAAGCCTCCAGGGCGTTGACTGGCAATTACATAAGATGACAGAGCCCGGCCAATGAAAGCGTGCGAGCGATTTTCAAGTCCTGTTTCCACGATCGCCGTGACATGAGCGGACACGCACGGTATTTAACTAGCTCGTTGACATTCGTCTTTGTCCTTATCATCTCACTGCGTACATAGATAAACTCGTCTTTCGTTACCTCAGAACTTGTCAACATCATTCTGGAAATGCCTGACGGGAAATCCAGGGCAGAACGCGGGTACATCCCCATCTCTGATCACGCGCTGTGAGCCATCCTGTTGCTTCCGTCTAAAGCTCCCAGATGGATTCTGATTCTGTCTTCGCGATTTAGGATCGGTAACTTGCGGACAGCTGCCTTGGTATGTCTCGAAGCCTTCTTTACAGGCTATAATAACAATAACAACTCGAACAGGTCAGCGTAGACGGGTCAAGTAAGTCCATATAGCGTGGAATGAGCTCTGGGACTTAGTGATTTTACGTAGTCGAGAGCTACTGTGTGCCGAATTTTGACTCTCCTTCGGTCTTTGCGCGCATTCTGGATAAAGACAAGGTAAGCTCGTATAAAATTCGCACTTCATCCGCTATCATAACTGTTTTCTTGCTATAGGGAGGGCACTTTTCGATCGCGCCGACCAATGTTTTTACCACAAAGCAGGCATATATGCCTAGCTCAAATGTTCGGATTTCAATAACCTATTAGTTCACCTTTAATGCCTTTGCCTTTAGGTCTTGCAAACGAAGTATGTCCAGTAATGCGACTTTTCCTGCACCCTCTTGACATCAGCACAGATTCCTGTCTGAGCAAGGAATTGTGACGATTACCGGTCGGTTTCATCTCTCTTACTCAAAAAATGGAGCAAGGCTGACTCACCTTTCCTCTTAGATTTCCTCCCTCGCCAGTCTGACCCTGAAGCTCACAAAGTCCCGCTATTCTGGTTAATTCGGCGCGTCGAGGTACGTCGTCAAGCAAGCAGATGTTTTTCTTCCCATAGCTCACATCGCTTCCCTCCAGGTTGTCCGGGGGAGGATGCCAATACGCGTCGAGTGCTGCCCGGCTTTCGACTATGCGCGTTCCAAGCACAACACATCTATCATCCCGGATGATAGTATCCCGGATGTCTCTTCCCCGTCCACCTCGCCTTCCAGCCCGGGCGGGGCCGACGGCGACTCGCGACACGCGCAGATGAAGGTGCTTTTCGAGTCAGACGCGCTCACGCTCGACCTGCGTTACGTCGCAGAGTGTGCCAAGGACGAAACCGGCGCGAACTACGGCGGGAAGCAGCCTGTCGTCGAACTCAAGAAACTCGATCTGAGAGAGAAGGGCCACCTCGGCGAGGGCGTGTGCTGCGACATGCTTCTGGAAGAGGGCCAGGCGGTGAGCTTCGTGCTGCGAACACCGCCGGAGCACGCCCCGCCGAAGATGTCCAAGCCGACTCGGACTCGTGCGGACCAGATGGGTGTGCCAATGCAAAGTACGACCTTTTATTATTGTCATAATGGTCCACACGAGCCGTGATGACTAATTTATGATTCCAGGTCTCGTCCTTGGTGCATCGAAGCTGAGAGCCAGGGATGACCCTCTCCTGACCGCCGTAAGCAAATTATCCCGTCACCACTATACCTCTCTGAAGTTTATTTCTAAACCAGGAACTGTTGGCAAGTCTCCTTAAGGTACGTATAAAGATACTTCTCGAAAACGTTCATAGCTAAACCAGGTCTGCCGCTTTTCCAGGACACCAACAGATACTGGCATGCTTGGATACGCAAATCGACGTACAATGGCTCGTGGAAGGAAGCCGTACACCGCAGCGCTCTCGCGCTCAAATTGCTCATTTACGAACCGACTGGCGCGATTGTTGCGAGCCCGACGTTCAGCTTGCCCGAGTTCATCGGCGGCTCGCGGAACTGGTTCGTCCAGATTTTCTCTGCTTTTCAGGATTGGCTGATGTCTGATCTTGGCACCGCGTGTCGTAGGGATTACCGGTACGTTCAGGCAATGTTGATATAACTATGCAGTTGCTCATGATAAAGTAACAATGCAGATTCACGTGGATTCGAGACTCCTCGTTTACCCTCTACGCGCTCATCCGTCTCGGCTTCACTCAGGAGGCAAATGGTGGCTAGGTCCATTGCAGAATTACGGTTCACAGTCTGACAGCGATGTATCTGTTCAAAGCATTCATGGACTTCATCTTCAAGCGTCTTGAAGGAAGGAACCCGGACGGCTCTCTGCAGATTATGTACACTATCCATGGTGCGCATAATCCTGGTTTCATACCTGGGACCTAGTGATTAATTATAATTGTTTCTTTGTGATTATAGGCGGCAAGAACCTCGAAGAGATCGAGCTTACGCATCTCGACGGACACAAAGGCTCAAAGCCCGTCCGGTAAGCTCTTTCTGCTTCTTGTTTTAGTGCGCCTGTGATTAATAAATTTGGCTTCTTCGCAGGATTGGAAATGGTGCAGCGGATCACATGCAGCTGGTGCGTAGAATGTTTTTTCGGATTATGATATGTTAACGTTAAGCTGAAATGTATAGGATATCTATGGAGAATTGTACGTCGTGGTGAGTTCATTGACGATTGATTCGGATTTCTTTCGTCCTAATGACGCTTTGTATCGCAGATATCATTTCAGGGATCATAACTTTGACAATTATCACTGGATAGGATGGACTGCATCTACCTGGGCCAGAAGGTATAACGCGAAATCTCAGATGGTTTACTTTTGCTGAGATCTTTAATTTTACTCGACGTAGTACGGGAAGCCGCTGGTGAGTGCTTCTCCTTTTTGCCAATTAACATTTTCTTACATGTCTCACTCCCGCTAGTCATACGACACATGGTGCGTCAAAGCCCTGGATCTCCTATAGGTCGCGTTATTGATACGTTTGTAATCTATTGAAAGGCTGGCTGTTCGCGAGCTGTAAGTGCATCACTACTTGACCATTTCAGAGGCTAACGCTTACTTCCTTTTCAGCGTTGAATGTTTGTTGCTATAACAATGTAGCGATGAATTACGCTGACCTCCGATATCAACAGTTGTGATCGCAAACCGAAAGAAGCCTGATCTGTTCGTCTGTTCATCACCAGTTATGTTCTTCTCATGAATGCTGAATCTTGTTAATAGATCTATCTGGTAAGCAGTCAGCGATAGCATATTGGTTACAGCTCTTGATCTAGGCGCAGGGAAGTCCGGAACCGCGAAAGGCATTTCACAGTAAGTACTTATTCTCACATTTTGACGAGAACTCCTCAAAGCGTGTATACTTCGCCCGCAGTACTCGAAGGTATGCTCAGGCCCCGCTGAAGTCTTGTCTTCCTCCCTCTAAACTGTCTTTTTTCTTGCCACGCTGCTGGTGCAGATCATGATGTGGTGAATATTTCAAAGCAATAACTTCCCATAAAATCGGATGTGCTAATATGTCGTACTAGGGTGGCCATCGACAGAGGTCAGTATGGCAATCGCTGATTACCCTCATCTTACTAAAACCCCGAGTAACTCGAACACACAGGACTGCGCCTCGCGGACAAGCGTTCGCTGCCGTGCCCGCGTCGCATAGAGTGGCACCTCGCGCGTGACGAGTTGTATGAGGAGATCATGACAAAGGCGTGGAATAGCGAGAAAGGGTTCTTCACGCAAAGCTACGAAGACCAAGACGTTATTGACTCCGCGGTGCTCATCATGCCGCTTGTGTTCTTTTGTGCTGCGGTGCGTATTGTTTCCGAAGACAAGATTTACCTTCTGATCATCGATGGCAATGGTAGTCGGAGGATAGGTTCCTGAGCACGCTGCGCCATATCCTCAAGACGCCCGAGCGAGGCGGACTGACCGCAAACGTATGCAACCGTAAAATGCTTCCTGAAAATAATTTATCTTGATCGGAATTCTGTAGAACCTGGTTTACCGCTATGACGTAGCGAAAACGGACGATGGAGTCGGCGGAGAAGAGGGAACGTTCTGTCTGTGTACACTCTGGTACGTCGCATCCTCAATTTACATTACTCTCCGTTTCCTTCTTACAACTTTTATACTTTCGTCTACAGGTGTGTCGAAGCACTGACGCGGGCCGGCCAGTATGACAAAGCGATGCTTTCAAAGGCAGCATCGATGTTCGAGGCACGTAATTGTGGATGTATAGGGTCCGCTCAGAAGACTGAATATGTTACTTCATCAGGACTTCCTGCAGTATACGAACCACGTTGGGCTCTGCACGGAAGAAATCTCCGCGGCGGGAGAAGGGTGAGCGTATCTTTGTGCATGAATCTCTCTTTAGTCATACTGACTTTGTTTCCTCCAAACAGCTTAGGAAACGCTGTTCAAGGCTTCACGTACGCCGTTCTAGCCCTGGCGGTCGAATCACTGGCTAACATTTTTTTCCAGCCACGTGACGCTCATTTCTGCAGCGTACAACCTGTCGCGGACGCTGGCGACTGGAGCAACGGCCGGTGCTTTTGCGTAGAGGACAAACACGTAATCGATTTGAAGAAGAAGAAGAAATGTTGAATAGAAATGTTGTACTTCACGCACAACCCGTCAGCGTCAGTCAATCGTGTATGAGGCACTGGTAGCGGGAACGAAGATTGATTGGAATGGGTGTCAATGTGTCTCGGCGGCTTCGGGATCGACGGGATCTTCTTTCGTAGGTACGGCTGAGCAGCATATCTTCCCCATAGAAACAAGTATTTTGCATGTATTTACGCGAGAATCCAGGCCAATCAAGTGTCCGATAGCACGGAAACCTCGTGTAATTCGTAGCTGCTTCATGTTCCTTTTACTTCCGTAACCACTTATTACCATTAGATATGCGTATGCGTCGCAGTCCGCGTAGTCCGCGCAAAAGCACGTTCTCCTTCCACTCACCACGTACATGCCTGTCGACGTACATGGCAACATCTACGGCGAGCGCCAGGCGGCCCAAAGGCTCAACATACTCGTTATCGGCGGCGGAATCGGAGGGCTCGCTGCAGCGTTCTGCCTCGCGCACGCAGGTCACACCGTGACCATCTTTGAGGCAGCACGCAAGCTGAGCGAGGTCGGCGCGGGCCTTCAGGTATCCCCCAATGTCTCTCGCCTGCTCAATCGCTGGGGAATGACCGACCGTATCCGGGAGTGCGCTGTCGAACCCGAGGCGCTCGTTTTCAGGAGATACAATGACGGCGAAGTTGTGGGACGTTCGCACTGGGGCGAGACAATAATGATGGAGCACGGCGCCCCGTACTACCATATGCACCGCGCGGACCTCCACCACATCCTCCTTGAGCGTTTGCGTCAGTGTCCGCGCGTGTCCGTCCGGCTTAGCTCGCGTGTCAAGTCGCTCGACCCTAACCCGGACCCGAATGTCACAATAACGCTAGTGTCAGGTGAGGTGTTCGAGGGCGATATGATTGTTGGTGCGGATGGCGTACACAGCCTGACACGGCAGGTTGTTTGCGGACGTGCAGATCTGGCGGAGTCAACGGGTGACGTTGCACTCAGGGCTGTTGTTTCGACGGACCTGATGGTCGGTGATCCGGATTTGAGGGCGCTTGTGGAGAAGCCGGAGCTGACGACGTGGATGGGTCCTAAGAGGCATATAATGGCATATTGTATAGTACGTCGTCTTATATTTCTCGTATATATTTTATCTTATTTTGAGCAGAGAGGGAGGAAAGAATACAATATCGTTATGCTTTGCCCGGACGACAGAGCGGAGGAATCCTACACGGCCGAAGGAAATGTGGAAAAGATGAAGGAGGACTTCTCGGATTTCGAGCCCCGGTAAGCTCGGCGCTTCCTCATGGTTCGGACTGTACACTCAACCTTCATAGAGTTACAAAACTGCTTTCGCATGTCAGGTGGATTCTGAAATGGCGTCTCGACGAGCGAATGCCGCTCAAGACGTGGGTACACCCAGAGGGACGTGTGGTGCTGCTCGGCGACGCATGCCATCCAATGTTGCCCTACCGCGCCCAGGGTGCCGCCATGGCGATTGAGGATGCTGCGGTACTCGGGAACCTCCTCTCCCGCCTCGCGGAGCCCGTTGCGCAGCACCTCCCGCTCCTACTACACGCATACGAGCGACTGCGATACGTGCGCGCTACGAACACGCAGGAGACGAGCGCGCTGAACAAGTACATATTCCACCTACCCGACGGGCCCGAGCAGCAGGCGCGCGACGCGAGCATGCGCCGCGCGATGCTTGCGGAATCCGCACACGACGATGCCGTTCCGCAAACTAGCGCCGCACACGGCACGCCCACGAATGCTGCGAACGCTAACCAGTGGGCTGACCGCAAGAAGAATCGCGAGCAGTATAGCTACGATGCAGATGCGGCCGTCGAGCGATGGTGGCACGAAGAGGGCGAGGGCGAGCTGGGCTTGCTGCTCGCAGAATTGACGCCGTATTCTTCAACAATGACTAGTTCAAGCTCTCTCGTCAAGAGCAAGAAAAAGGGCTTCTGGCGACGCCTGATTCGTAAAAAGGATGACAAGCCATAGCGGATTTACTTCTCGCGGTCTTGGCGGACGAAATGCTCATAGGAAAGTATTCTTAGTCTGTAGTGATTAATATAATAGCCAAGCGGAAAGCTTGTACAAATAGTTGAAAATGTATTCACTTATCTTCTGTGTTGTACCTCTCGCCTTTCGGTTTCTTGACTGTGGGCACAGTGGGCTTTTAAGATTCCCTATATAGAATAGCTTGTGAAGACAACTTCCGTGAAGTAGCCAGAAGTAGATCTCGCATTATTCTAGCGATACAGTAGATGAAAATGATACCCACAATCTATACGAATTGCCAGGTTGTCGATGACATAAGACAATGTTCACCAATGAGTTCATCTGCGTGTGAGAATTGAAGAAAAGATAATCACAACTTGAGAACAGGGGTGCGTAAGCGCAAAACGTCCGCGATCGTATGCATAAAGACGATGATTGAGCTAGAAGCATAAGGGCAAGGCACCGGGGATTAGGAATACAACGATGAAGCGGTAAAGCTTGAAATTTAAATACAGCGAGAATTGACTTGATATCCGGGAACATGAGGTCGGGAACGAGAGAATTTCGGTTTCTTGGGCTACAAACTCTAAAGGACAGACCAGAACGAGCGAAGGAGAGGAGAAACTGCGCACGCAAATAAACAGAAAAAAGGGGAGGGAAACAGAAGCAACGGATCAACGAGGACACCGCGGAAAAATGAGAAACGATTGTAGCTAGTCAGAAAAGGAAAACCCTCGAGCTAGAAGATATATGTGGGAAGCCGTTCAGACGTCTCTCCAAAGATTGTCGGTGCTCGTGCCGGGGTCGGGCTCCACTGCGCAAAAGCCGTTGACAACGCGGACAGTAGTGCGCTCGAATTCGCGTACAAATACCATGCACTTGACTGACGGACAATACAAGCGGAGCTCGCTGGCAAGCGCGCGCATTGCTTGTGGCGTCGGTGCAGGCACCCATTCGGATACTTCCAGCTCTATGGCGCAGAGCCTCCGGAGGCGCATGAGAAGCCCGAAGAATTGAAGACGCTGGTGCCGTTGCGAAAACAAAGAAGCCCCGCCAGAAGCCATATCAGCACGATATTGAAATAGCCAGGTAAAGTCAGCGAACGGTTGGCGCAGAGAAGGCAAACATTTCACCTCGAGCCCCACCGGGAGGACGAGCGTTCCCAAGTACCGCAGCTCTGGTAAGCGGCGAGCAACCTCATTCAGCATCGTGAGCGAAAAATCCTCCGTGTAAGATCCATCTGCAAGATCTAGACTACACACGCGCATTGACGAACGCCGGAGACTCGTACCAAGATTGAGGAGCTCTGCGGTCTTCTCCAACGCATCTTCACGTGAGAAGCACGTCTTGACGCGTACGACAGGCCGTCCTGGAACGAGAGCGCTTATTGCATCTATAAAACTGCACTCGATAGTCGAGAGAGCACGAAGCGAGTCCGGATGGAGTGTCACAGTCGCCGGTGGAATGACGGGCAAAACAGTTTCCCCTTCGGGTTGTGATGTCGGTGGTGTTGTCGATGCGTAATCAGCAAGATAGAGGTCCCGAAGCTTGTCTTGTGTGTTAAGGAACTTGACCAAGTTCGCGTCCCATGCGAGATCACAATGGAAAGAATGCAGTTTGAAAATACAGCCGCTTAAAATCCATGCATAAGAGGGATTATGGTCGATGTGGAGGTTGAAAAATCTAAGTCGAGTCATCCGACGGAGAGCAGCAGCCAAACGATTCCAGTACTCTCCTGGGAGGCCGTTACTCTGCTGATCTTCATCATCTCTGTCAGCGGAAGATGTCACGAATATCGTAAGTGCATCCACAAAGGTTGCGCGGAGGTCGCCTGCCGATAAAGTATCGCAGAGCTCCACAGTAAGCTCCGGATCGTCCATGAAAAGAGTGTTGTATAGAGCACGTTCAGCGGCGTTCTGAAAGGACTTGGAGACACGAGCCAGAGAGCAGAGATCCGATCTGCTACTGACGTTTCGAATGATGAGCTGATATGCCTCTCGTGAAAGTTCCATTCAGGGGGGGCAGGAGGCATAACACTGCTGAAACTGGGGCGTAGGATGAGCAGCTTTAACGAACAAATAGGTGCTGTAACATACCGCGTGTCTCAGTAGAGGTACCTAGTAACGAATGGGATGCCAAATGGTTTTCGGCGTGCTTGAAAGAGCTGGAAGGTCGCGCGCACAGGAATCAGCAGGCCATGGAGTATGCAGTGGTGGAACTTGCGTACTAGAGCTTGAGACAGAACATTGATGAATGATTCAAAGAATCTCGGAGAAATATTTCATGCAAAAACGTACAATGGTATTGCCGTATAGTGTGAAGAACGAGACGAAGGGAGCCGGAAGATGTCTAAAGCTTTTCGGCGAAGTTCGAACATTTATAGGATTCAGGGAGCTCCTTGACGATGTCTTCATTCCGGAAGATTACGATCCCCCTGTGAGCGAATCCGCTTGTCGACTCAGATATCATAGACTCAGAACGGAAGACAGAAGCTGTTTAGTTTCGCGGTCGTCAATTCAGAATTGTTTACATAACATTTACACAGCTCGTGGCAACTCGCGGCAATACCCGGATCATCTTGGAGACTATCGAGTTGTTGCGAAACGATCGTATTGATTCAGATATGCGGACAATTCATTACTTGTGGTCTCTTCATGGCAAGCTCCTAGCTGGTAGCCACCAACTCCAGATCTGGAAATAATTTCGAACTCTCACCACTAGAGACGCCGCAGCCGGACACCTGAACCTCAGTCAGCTTCTTCCAAAGCTAAACATCTTCGACTTTACCACCAGAGGTCACGTCTGTGCCTCATTTGATTTCATGTGAATTTCAGCTAACTCCATCTGAGGCAAGATAGTTTCGTTCCCACAGAAGTTCCTTCAGCCGTATCTGGCCGAATCAGGGCCATGGGGATTGGATTAACTACCTTAATTGTTCCGAGGACGTATGTGTATACAGTGAACAGGAATATCGACATTCAGTTTAGATGCTCGATATTTCTTAGAGCAGGATAGACATCTCTTTCCCTCCTTTTGCTCTGGATGAGGACAACGGGGAAGATTTTCAGAATTAAGATGTCGACCCCGCGAGCTTCTCACTCCGCTTCTCAACGGTAGCTCACCGACCACGCCGATTCAATTTCGGACCTTTTTGGCTATTTTTGGGCTGGGATTCTGACATGCGCTACGCAAGTCATAGTCACGCAGCTACTCTCGATATTTCCATGCCCTAGCAGACTTTCATCTAAATTGTTATAAATTTAAAGCAACCTCCAAATCTACTGACATGCAGCCGAAAACCAAGACTTACTGCCTCTGACCCATTTTTGAGATATTACCTCTCAATTCAAGGATATGATAGCTCGTGGCTCAAGAGATGGCCCCAAAGGCACAACCATCGAACCGGGAATTCCATCTCTATCGAGAGCCACAGTACCGACTGTTTTATTAATGTCCTAGTATCCAAGGCACAACGCAAAACAGCTGCATCTGATATTGCTGCTTACCCTCTACTCAAAGGGTTCGCTTATGATAGAGAGATTGTTAATGTACGAGGGGCGTGGTCGTCAGCCTTCGCGCACAGAACATCCATTTGTCTCGTTGGTGGTGGCGGGTTGTGAGATAGCAAGATACAGAGCTTCATTTAATATGCTAGCTGCTTACTAAACTATTAGATACGTGAACAGTGTTCGCCGAACTCCAACAGGTGTATTAAAAAGAGAAGGCAATATGTATGGTGCTAAGTTATCTGATATCGACATGGTGAAAATGTGTAATTGTCGAAAACTGGGATATCTAGGATATAATATTATTATTTCTGTCCCGACGGTCTCCCTTCTGTAGTCTATTACTTTACACCGGGGATATCGGAAAGAAGCACATACAGTCACTCAATAACCGCTGCTGATCATAGCTCAACTACATTTTGGCGCTGGGTAGTTAGATATTGCCCTAAAGACACCGCTTTTTGTTGCTCAGTCTAGACGGAAATGCAAACTACACGCGCACTCCCAATTATAGTTCAAGATAAAATGCCCGTCCGTCGACCCTGCACACGCGACGTCCACGATATATACGGGCTACCTCAGGCTCTGTCTCTTGGGCATACATTGTCACACCGACTAATTTAACTCACTTCATGGCATGAACTTTCTCATGGGGTTTATCATATTGTGTAACGCACGTACTATGGAATGAGAGTATAACATGATGAGACCAAGAGTGAGATTTAAGCTGCAAAATGATTCTCATTGCTCTTCTATCTTTGCATCAGGTTAAGAAGGCTACGGAATTACATCTTCTCGGTTAATTACATAGACAGAGATTCTGAAACGTGAGTATCGAGGCGTTCTCCGGGGTCTGACGATGACAAGGATTTCAGAACATTTGCGAGACCGGGGCGCAGTTTGCGTATAAATGCAATTGGATAGCGGTTGACGAGTTTAACTGACAAAACGTAATTCTAAAATACATTGTATTGCATGAAGAACGTACACCCATGAATGCCACGCACATTCCTTTCTTCCAATCCAAAAGCATTACGGATATATGATCTCCAGTAGTCACGACCGCTAGATCACCCGCATCGATGTTGATTCAATAGTACTGAAGGACACGTCCAGATTGGCTCCCCGGGTGGCACTCTTCGAAGTTAAAGAGTCCAGACATCCATAGTATGACCACGCATGACCCGTCTATAATGATGGTGACGTTTTTGATGCCTACGTTAGTTTTCTTTACGGGACCGTTGATCCGATACTTTGTCCTACGCGTCACTTTCGGATACGCACTATTCCCGTTCTCATTGCATTGAACAACATTTTTACCAAGTTCCTGAGAGCAGACGTCTCCACGGATTCGACAGGCATGTGGGGTGGAAGATACGGTGCGTGTTCGTTATGGAGATGGCGTAAAAGAGCGATATAGAGTATTCACCAACGAAGTCTCGCAGAAGCTTGCAAGCCTATGAATCGCAGAAGACTCGTAAGGTTGATAGAAAGTATCAGAAGAAAATCATCTAGATCGCACCCTCTTGAGGCGTAACACGATTTTCACGTCGTACCTCGGAACAAAATTTTCCAAAATCGGGTCGTTCGAAAGGCTGCTAGGTGCGGCCACAGAGGAGCGAACAGACATGATATTTGAGTGTCTAGTGCACTCGGTTGGCTACAAGACTCTACCGCGATATCTTGATAATTATCAATGAGCGCAGGTGAATTGACCTTGTGTTGCATGTGCATTACAACAATATTTTACTCACTCGGTGTTTAATCCTCGCTTTGACTGGCTTTCTTAAACGGAAACAATAATACCTCTAGAGCTCTCAGCTGTCTAGACAACACAGATGCATTTGTGAGAGCAGCCGAAGAAGAGCAGCAAGCGTTCCGAGTGATCCTAACCCGAAGCCGGAATGTACGGAAAAGAAACATTTTTTATGCCTGTGCCGACAAGCAATGAGATCAGGAAAACAGGTAGTTTAGTTATGCACTTCCTAAGCAAGTTCCGCTTCCATTGGGGAACTGATTGGTTCCGGAATACCCTCAATATCCCCGAGGACTCTCGCATGCCCTGTGCTTTACGAGTCGACGGTCACTGAAATCAAACATGCTCAACGTATAATAAACCAAAGTGCATCGATGTCAACTACGTTGTATGCCAAAACTGACAAAATATTAGTGGCTATGGAGGTTCAGACGCTGCACCATCGTCATCGAGTGTCCTAGAGGAGTGTAATTTTCGAAACCAGAAGATGTGCCCTTCTTCAAAAGCAAGCGCAGGAAATGGAAGGATGACCAAGCGAAGATAATGCGCTATTCCCCCTAAAGTTGATGCAGACTTCGCAGGGAAACCATTACAAACACAATCAGGGTAACGCTGACTCGATCCGCTTCGGTAGTAATGCAGTGTGGTGCCCACGGTCCGGTGTCCACATCCAGACGCGCACTCATTGACGCTTGAGCCTTGAGACCATTCAAGACGAGGAATAACGGCGGAGATCGCGTGGCATCATCATCGTACAAGTTAGATGCTTAATTACTAGCATGAGAGTGAAAAAGAAGCTTACGAAGTCTACATTTGAGTTTGGCGCACTTTGCGGCGACGTAGGCTACCGACGCAGTAGCATCCAGCCCTGTTTAGAATTCCGCAGTAGGGAGCCAAGGGGAGACAAAGAAGTAGCGAGCCAAAGGCGGAAAGATGCTGGTCGAATCGCACGGAATTGAAGCGGACTTGAACGGGTGGTTATGGCGTCGCCGGGAGTCGGCACAGACATTACAGCTTGAAACAGGGTACACTGCGCATGTTGATGAGATGTGAAGCGCAATATTCATAGGAGGCCGTATCATGATCCATTGCGCCACCTCAGAGTTGCCAGCCGTGGTGATAGAAGTGATGCTGACAATGGCAATGGACCACGTGTACACGTTAACTGGCAAGTGGATAAGGCACAAATGACAGAGATAGCATCGGAAGTCGTTCGACTTTGCCTCAGAAAAAGAGGAAGTGCCTCAGTAAAAGAGGAAGAGCGGTCAAAAGCCTTAACGTTTTCCCGACATTAATGTACTCACCGTCGGAGTGGGTACGTACACTCGGCCGGGTCGACTGGTGGTTCGGTTTTGACAGTAGTGTGAAGACAAAGAGAATTGAGCGGACAAACATATTGTAGAGCAAGAAATACTGATCAGAATAGCCGCCGGTGGTACACCGCAGCTTCTCATTGGGGGAACATGATGAGCAATGACGAATCTGCTCAGTGATGACAGTCTCAATCGACCTAAAATATCCGATGAAACCTGGTTCAGTTAGCAGGATACATAAATATGTGAAGTAGACTTGCGAGTGTCGGAAGCAGTGATGATCAACGAATCATGCGTGACGGAAGTGTGGAGTGACGAAAAGACGATAGATGTGGAGGCGAAAACGACCGCAGCGGGATAACGAGACCGAGAAGATGCCTGCAGAACCATCTTGTGGCATAAAGAGACCGAACGATCGAGAGAAGGAAGTGTCGAAGGCGGACTGGTTATAATCGGAGTAATGAGCACGAAGGATGGCAAGACAATAACCATGGCTTACCTACCTATATATCATCTCCTTAAAAAGATCATGCTTGCTCTTCTCTTCTCTTTTCAAAATCCTGTGACCCGCCTCTCCTATAATATCTTCAGGTAGTTCACACTCCTTAACGTCCTTTGGGAACGGGTGAGCAGCGAAGCCAGACCAACTTCCGAGAAACACGACGAAAGAGTTCTCTAAGCCGTTTGCATCATCGATCTGAAATTCTTCGTTAGAGTAAGAGCATTAGTTGAGGAGAAGCTGCGGGTGTCCTCTTCAGGTCAGGATGTAATAAGGAAATGCTAGAGGGCGTGTCTATGGCTCTCTATGCGACGCGTCGGCATGCGTCGCGTCAGCCCGCGTTCCCACGCCACCGGACTTTCGACTTCCTTGCAGCCGCTTGCGTCCATAAGGTGAGTCCTGTATCTCTTTCGTCGCGACTTCTTCTTTTAAATAGGCTCCCGACGCATATCGTTTGTGCGTAGCAGTCATGTCTCTTATTATATATCGTAGCCGCCAACAGCCGCTGGGTGCTTCATTTTTTTTCGGGCACTTTATGACGTAAAACACTATGTTTTTCTTACAGTCAGTACATCATTTGTGTCGACGTCCTTGCAAGCACGAATGCTGTCGTCTGTATTTTCAAACGCACCGGATGAGCGTCACGCTCTTATATAGAGAGCCGGATACAGGAGCTGTCATGAAAGACTTTTATGTCGATCAATGCGAAGACGGTAACATCCAAACATAGTTCTAGTTGTTAGGTTGTCGAGGCTGTGCTGACACTAATTAATCGGTCGACGCTTTCCTGTGCAAGACTCACGAGTCTCCTCTTGTCCTTCAGACCATGCAGAATCATACAAGATACATACAAAAGAGCGGCGGCCAAGATACGTGTCGCGATCTGTGGAGCAAAGAGAGTGTCAATTCTCAACATACAAACAACAGTATAAGGCTTTCTGGAAGGAACACAGCGAGGTTTTTCAAAGGACGTATATGTTTAATTAACGGGAAGGTTGGGATAATTGCAACATTTTCTACCATGAGTTACAGGTGCCGACTGTGAGTGACGAGGGAAATGCAGCCACGTGCTTATGGTAGAATCGAATGACATCGAGTTTCTTCGTCTTGATTTATGAATGCAAGAGTCTTTCGGAAAGTGGTTAAAGAGAAGAGGGGAAGCTCTTAACAATGGAGAGGGGAAGTTCTTAACAATGGAGAGGTGAAGTTCTTAACAATGAAGAGATACCTGTTCGACCGGGTGCTCCAGCGCTTCAACTTTTTTTTCGCCCCTGGTCAATTTCATCCTTGACAGCACAGAGTGAAGTTTACAAGAAGAAAGGTAAAAAAATCGACGGAGAAAAGATACATAACAGCTAGACACGCAAAGAAGGACGTGGTGAGGATGAAAGGTTCTGCGCATGTGGGAGAACCGCAAGCCTGTGGGAATGAAAGTTTGGAGTATAGGGTTCAAACCATCCCGTAAACCTGGACAGGAGGCGGTTGGTCGCAATCCAGAATGGACACATGGCAGTGTAGACCTGACTGAAGTTCGAAAATTCTGATCAGAAGAAAGGACTCCAGGGGCGATTTCTGCCATTCTCCCCTCGTTGATATTTGACACGGAGAAGAGACTCATTTTGATAGATTTCATGTTATAAATTTCAGAGATAAAATATGCGACAGCAGTCTCATTGCACGCTTGTGACAAATACAGAGACAGTAATAGTTCTCTAAAGACACAGCGAAACAATTATGTAGTAAAACATGAACCCGCCTTGAACTCGCCACCGCAAGAAGAAAATATTTGTCAGCACATTCATCCAATCGCAAGCGTTTCGGTGTTTCCCGAAACGGTCCCGCCCCCGACGCGTCGGTTGTGAAAAAGGACTTTTGACACCCACCGCCATGTCGACATCGTCAGAAGTGATCAGAGTCAATATGGCAGTCGTAATCCTGACTAATGCTACGTAAGACATCCACGGACCCGAAATCCGAACCAGAGTTCCTTTTCTCCATAGTCGTTCGCCTGCGTATACGGCATGCTCTAAATGGTCATCATTGAGCAAGCGAGTTACGAACAACGTGAGTGCGTTCTGCGACTCGTCTGCACTTTCTTCGCAAGATTGCGGGATCCTCACAGGCACCTGACCGCGCAAATTTGGATGTCCGATACCTCCATGAACAGACACTGGTCATTCTATTTTGCGTGCTAAAGCACTACTGTAGCGAACATCAACTAGATTTGCGGACGCTATGCCATGCGAACCTCGATCTGCCTACAGGCGGCGTCGAGTCTAAAGTGAAAAGGTGTGCGTGTCTATGCTGTAAATCCCTCCCCCTTCCCTCTTCCGTGGACAGCTGACATTATTGATTCGGTAGCCCGGAGTCTGCGAGTTCTTCAACATTTTGCTGACGTTGAATCCGAATCTGGCACCTTTCAGCGCGAAAAGAATCCCGCGGACAAGTACGAGTATAAGCAGCTCAACTGGGTCTTCATCTCGCGCCCGAGGGTCGTCGTCTCCGAGGCGAACAAGCACAGCCTGTTTCTCGGTGCCGACGGTACGGAGGACCATTGTTCTCACTACTTCGGGATCAGGTGGCGTCCCGACAAAGGAAAGAAGATGTACCCGCACGTCAAGAGGTAGAGGCACATAACTCGCCGTATATCTTAGAGTGGGAATGAAGCCAATTATGATTTGAACCGTGAGGCTTTCGATCGCTCATGTACTACCATTATTCGCTCTGCTTCATCCATCGACTCACGCTGTATTTTTTTGAACTCTCTAGGTCATCCTTATCGTTGTTTACAATGCTGTTATACGTGCTTCTATCGCTTGTCTCCACTAATGTTCGCGTTGGGGATTTAAGGCGGTCGCGAAGACGCCGTCATGCGAATCCCAACATCTCTGACTTCTTATCCGCTTTTGCAACGAGTTTTCTGCTCTCATATTCATTCGCCAGTTTGTTCCGGGCGTGCGATGCCAAATATGGGCCGGATTCTCGACAGAAAGTTCGTCGCATCGTGCTTGTCGCCTCTCTGGATCATCCAATTGGTTGAACTGTATGACATCTCTGCAGAAGAGAAGCGCTTCAATCACATCGCTACAGCGTTATCCCCAATCACAACCCAGATTGCCTTTCCATCTATCATCGTTCGGAGATTACGATAAGCTTGGCTGCTGACCTGCCTTTTTCTCCATCAGTCCATTTCCCAACTCCCGCGATCCTTTGAAAGACGCTCATGTGTCTGTCCGCGTGTTCAAGATTAACTAAAAGTTATTTTCCGGAAGTCAGCCTTTTTTCTCTTAAGCTTCAACTCGCACCTCTCCGTCTACGCAAAGAGGCCGCTATATCAACTCTTTGAACCCATAAATACTACGTCTTATCTGGCATCTCGTCTCTTCACTGTCCCCTGTCCTGCCTGACAACACCCCATCCAGAGTGTCTCACCCCCCGCAAGACCGGCCTACGTGAAAAATGACGCAATCCATTCCTGCGCTTTCGAACTCTCGCATTCTGAAACTCATCCCGGCGAGCAGCTGTTGAGATATCTACTGCTCAGCCGACTGAGTCGCCTGAAACCTCCTTCTCAGCCATCCTTCGAGGCCTAAAAGAGCGTTGCCGATGGTATGTCCGTACATCCTCATTCGCTTCGTACGCTGGCGCTAAGCTTACTACTTCGCCCAGTACGTGATGCAGACCTATCGAAGGGAGAGATCCCGACCATTGTCGGCTCGCAGAACGACACGCTCCCACGAGGCCATGAGGTGCTTACAATGTCCTCCGTGGCTCAACGCGCCTGCCGATGATCCACATCGCTATCTCCGTTAGAGCCCTTCCTAGTCTTCTCGTCCAGCCGGTGCGGCTTCTCTAGAAGCAACTCCTCCGGTCTAGGTCCGCATTGTCCACTTTTGAAATAGTACACCAGACCTGGAGGTATAGCCATGATGTAAGTTTTGGGTTTAGTGTACCTGGCGAAGACCGCCAACTTGAGGGACATCAAAAGAGCAAAAAACAAACGAACGCCGTCGCGCTCGTTCGTGGATAAGGTCTGACCTGGAACATCATTCTCCGCGGATGACTCGCTTCTTTATCTATATTCCTTTCAGAACAGACATTCTCGCATCTCCGCATTGATACTACACATGTATTCAAACGCCGTCATCATCTTCCCCGCGGATCCCCGGACCCCTCCAGTCAGCCGGTAGCGCACTTCTGTCTCCTCCCAAAGCAGCTGTCCGTCGAAATAAGCCAGGTCCGCTCCGCACAGACTGTGCCCGGCCCGGGTCGGAGTGCGCCGCCGGCCTGGCGTAATTTTGCATTGGCAAGTACGCTTTGGGTGGCGCGGGCTGCCGATGCGTGCTGAACATACTGGGAGATCGCTTTCTCAGATTTACGAGTCCAGGTGCGTTCCTGTTTTACTTTGTTCGGTCACAAGGATAGCTCACGTACTCGATTTTCTCCAAGGACAATCAATGTATGTCGGCGGATGTCCTGCGGGCGCCTTTCCTGCTTCGATCTTACTCACTTCATCACTGCCGCGGTTTCTCCCTTCCGGAAGCAGGTTATAGACTACCGGCTGCGTAGTTCTGCCGCGCGCACTTTTCTCAGAAGGAAAGCGTTGACGGGCGACCTAGAGTCTTTCCACAGATTTGGGTACCAGACTGAGTATGAGCGCATACGGTCCTGTGTCGGCACTTTTTGCTCTTCATATTTTAATTTCACACTCGAGGCTACTTGTGGCTCGCATCCAGATATGCATATGTCGTGCTACTTGGCTTCACGGTCTTTTTTTTTTGTTTGAAGTCGCATGCTAGTTACCGATCTGCGTCCCAGCCACCCCCGCCGTCCGCACCCCGTCTCCCAACGCGGTTTCTCGATGCCAAGTCCGCCGCGCGCGTGCGCCGCCGAGCACTGTGCGCGGAGGCTTGGCTAAACATTTATCCGTGAATTCTTGGGTAGACGGGAATAGCGACAGAAGCGGGATGTGGCGCGAAGAGCGCGCGCGGCGCCGCCTTCCGGGCGCGCGCATGCGGCCGCTGGGAAGCACCGAGCACACCGGCCGGCATATTGTGCGTTTTTCGCTTTTCTCATTTGTGGCGAAGGCTCGACGGGCGCGCGTCCGCCGTTCCGTGCATTTTGACTTTTGCGCCCAGCCGCGCTCTCGGTCCCGCCGTCCACCAATCCCATTTTTTCGCCGGCGGACCAGCGCCCCTCTTGGGATACTTGGGTGTGTGGTCTTGGTCTCCTGCCGGAGTAGCTTTTCGTGATTTTGAGGGACGCGGTAGGGCGCAGAGCGTCGTTCTCCCCGGCGAGTACTTGGATGGTTTTGCCAGAGTACGCTTAATATAGTCTTTTTTCGTTCTTGGCTGCGGGGTTTGTTTGCTGTGTATGATGTACAGGTGGATGTAGAAAGCCATGACGATCGACATGGACATCCAAAAAAGGAAATAAGCTAAAAAATGCTGTAGGCAAGCTGTCGCTCAGGCTGAATTTGTTATTAGATTTGTTTGTAGCTTGTGATTTATGCACGTAATCGCATTCTGCTGCACTTCTAAGGTATTCCCATGCAAATTTTGAAGCAGAAAGTGCCCTTTCTGAGGCTCTGATGTGTTTCCTTTTTCGGATGTCCATGTCGATCGTCATGACTTTCTAGTGTTGCCGTAGTTTGGTTTGGTCCGGTTTTCAGCCTTTTTTCTAAAAACCGAGCCAAACTTCCGGTTCGGTTCGCAAATTTTGGCCAAACCGAACCGAGTTTCCCGGTTTGTTTTGGCTTGGTTCGGTTTAAACTGCGGTTTAACTACCATATATGGTGATATATTCGGTTTGAAACAGGATTTGGCCCAAACCGATCGGTTTTGTTTTACTATTTTATCAAACCGAACCGAATCGAAACCGAACCGGAGGTTTGGTTCGGCTTCAAACCAGGTTTGGATCGGTTCGGGACCAAACTACGGCAGCAATACATCCACCTGTATGTATGTGTATGAGTATCTCTGGAAATTTGAGCATTTCTCGTATTTTTGTCGGATACAAAGTTCTCATAATGAATCTCAATTTTTGGAAGAAGGGCCTTTCAAGTCCAGTCGATCGGATTTAGGCACTCCAGAATAACGACGCAATACAGTGTTGGTATTTTGATATTGCTTTACAAGTAGTACGCATGAGCGTTTATGAAGCGTTTATGAAATTACAGGTATATGGGTAGGATACAACACGTCGCATCTTCAATGGAGAGGCGGGTGAGACAGCGAGGATAGCGCGATCACTCGTTTATCTTCTGCTTCTGCTTGCCCGCATCGTGCTGGACGTTGCCTGGAGCAAGGACCGAATAAGCTTACATCAGAAAATGCACAGTCAAGAATGTATCCACGGCACACGCACCAGAGATCTGCTGCCCCTTGTCGTCGACGAGTGCGCCCTTGACGGCGTCGAACTTGCCCTGGACGCGGTCCGCGACGCCCTCCGCGTAGTCGCGCGCGCGGGCAGCGTTGGACTCGGCCTCGCCGGCGTCGTGCTCCTTGCGGCCCGAGTCTGTCCACGTCGGCGCGCCGGTCGCGTTTCCGATGGCCTCGACGAGGTTGCCCTTCACGGAGTGGTACTGGCCCGTGGTCTGGCTGTGGGCGGGGACGCGTCAGCGGCGTGCTGAGTGAAAAGAGGAAGGAACGCACTTGGGCTGGGACGACTGGTTCTGGCCCTGGTTCTGGTCGGTGCTGGACATGATGGTGATTTAAAAGTTGGCAGTGAGGCGTTAGGTAGTGGTAGACGGTGATGAAGGGAGGGAATGCGTTTGCTGGGGACTCGGCGCGCGCGCCCGCCCTTATATACCGCCTTCCCAAGCCTGGTCCCGCCGGCGGAGCGAGGTGCGTCGTCATGCGTGACGTCGTCATGCGCGAATGACGTCGCGCGCGTCCCGATGGCGGCGTCGGTCGACCGCGCATGCGCATGGCGTGTCATCCACTCCACATGGGAGGAGACGCGCCAGCGATCACGCGATTTGGGGCGCCTAAGTGTGACGCGACGTGTGCGTGACAGAGTGGTGGTGATGTCATTGAGTTTGCTCGGCCGATGAAAGACATCGAATCGTTTTCTCCCGTCAAGCTCGACACCGGATTGGACTCTTCAACCCTCAAGGAAAATAACTAGCCAAGTCTGCTCTCCGACTTCCTTCTTGCTGGAGCAGGCATGATGCGGGCAAGACCGCACCAGACTCCATCGTAGATGCGACGTGTTGTACCTTAACACATATACCTGTAATCTCATAAATGCACATACACAAAGCAGCATCAGATACCAGCTTTGTATTGCGTTGTTATTTTGGAGTGAATCCGATGGGCAGGACTTTTATATAAAGGGTTCTTCTTCCAAGAATTGAGATTCATTATCAGGTCTTTTGTATCCGACAAAAACGCAAAAAATACTCGAATTGTCAGACATACTCATACATGTACGTACATCGTATACAGAAAACAAACGGACCATCCCATACAAAAACGAAAAACGCAAAGGAAAAACGCATACAAGCGAGACCAGCCAGCTCCCGCCAGTGCGCTCTACGCTCTCCCGAGCTCCACCCAACACATTGGCACAGGAGGCTTTTTTAGCCAGGTCTGCACACCCGCGTATCCAAAAACGCGTGATTGCGCAACCCAGGCGAGCCCGCCAGCGAGTCATGTTGTTGGGGGGGTGGCGGGACCGAGAGCGCGGCTGGGCGAGAAAATCAAACAACGCCTGGCTACAGCCATGATATGAAGCCGGAAACAAAATAACAGAGCAAAAGCGCCAGCTGCAAGACCGCTCAGTCGAGGAATCCGGACACGGTGATCCGACAAACGCGCGCGGGCGCGTGTCATGAGCTCTACCGCTACCAGCCACGGCCCGCCATTTATAGCTATTCCTGTCCGCAAGCTATTTCGCACACGTAGACACGGCTGGTCTGCATGTACGCTGCGGAGCCGCTTCTGTGCGGAAAAATGGCGGAATAGACTAGGGCGCGGAGCGCTAAAACCGTGCAGGCCGAGGAAAATCAAGGTCGAGAACAAGAACGGCGCGCCGCGCCGCACTGCAGCCCGGTCGCCATCCAGCGCGAAACGGAGGCGCGCGTGAAGATGGCGGCTGGCTCATCCACCGCTCGTCAGTCCAGTCAAGCCGGGAGACAGACTGGGTCTCCCGGTCTACGTAATGCGCGCTCCAGACCGGCACCCAGCGCAGCCACTGGCTGATCATGTGGCAAGCGGGGCCGCTGCGTTCCTACCCGGGCGCAGAGCGGGCCCCGCTGTGTGCTGTTCAGTGTGCCGTGCCGCGTTGGGGGGAGGTAAGGGAGCGCGCGCAGTCGGATGACTGAACTTCCACATATTGTGCGTGGAGAACGGGGAGTGTCCAAAGACGCACGTCCGCCTACCTATAACGAGATCGAAACGAGCCAGCCGTGCAGCCAGATGATGAGAAAACGAACGACCTAACATGTACCATCTGACGGCTGTTGCGCGCCAGATGGGCGCGCCCTGAGGGTAGCGTCGCGCGTGCTCTTCGCGCCGCATCCCGCTTCCGTCATGGATCACCTATATTCTGACATGCGAGAGCCTGCCAAGCCTCCGCACACGGTGCTCGGCGACGCTCGCACGGGTCAGGCTTGACGTCGTGATTCTAGCGGACGGCGGGGCTGGCTAAAGCGCAGATCGACAACCACCATGCGGCTTCAAGGAACGGCCCCGAAGCCACGTCGCGCGACATATGTATTTGAATACGATCCGCAAGGAAGACGCGGGAGCAGGATAAAATAAAGGAACTACCGTGCTCTACGTAGCAGCAAGAAATAGCGGCAGCGAAAAGTTGATTCGGAAAGAAGCGGAAAAGACGTTTGAACGACAGCCGCCGACACAAACCATCAGATTAAATCGAGTACGTTAGTTAGCCTTGCAATCGAACGAGCAGAACAGGAAACGCACCTGGACTCAATAGATCACCAGAAAGTAAAGCACCGGATCTCCAATTCTGCGCGGCACGCATCGGCAGCCCACTACCCAAAGCGCAGTCGATGACGAGCTAGATTATACCAGGCCGGCGCACACAGACCCGGACCCTGCGCAGTCTGTGCGGAGCTGACCTGGCTAGTTTCACCGGACAACCGCTTTGGGGGGAAGCAAAGGCGCGATATCGGCTGGCTGCAGTACGGGATCTGCGTGGAAGGTGATGACTGTGTCCAAGCATGTATCATCAACCTTTAAAAAAAGGGAAAAGACTCAGCCGTGGATCTCAACGAAAAGAATGTCTTGTCAAGTCTCAAAGACCTATTTATGGCAAATATCGACGACGCTCGTTCTCTGCTTCCCGAGGGTCCGTCCCTCAGCTTGGCAACCCTCGCCAAGGCATACTAAGCCCAAAGCGTATGAAAATTGCTATCGTCATAGGTCTGGTGTACTGATTCTGGAGCGCACGAAGCAGACCTGAGCGGAGGAATCGCTTTGGGGAAGTCACACCGGCTGGATTCGAGAAGCTTAGGGAGTGCTCTCAGAGCATGACCTGCAGCGAAATATTATAATAAACGATCATCAAATACTCCCCTGAGGCGCGAAGGACATTTGGAACTCCTCGAAACCTCACGGCCGCGCACCATTCTACGAGCTATCCGGGAAGATAATGACGATCAGGACTTGCTTTCTGATACGTAGGTATCAGTCGCTGGGTCTTCAGGAGGCGAAGTCGTTAGCTTGGGGTCTGTACTATAAGCGATTGAGAAACGTACCATCACCAAGGCTTTTTGAGACCTCGAAGGATGGCTAAAAAGGAAGTTTCGGGCGACAGGCTGAGTAGAAGACATCTCAGCTGCTTGCCGGGATCGGATCCAGAATGCGAGAGCTCAAAAACACGGTTGGATTGCGCCGTTTTCCGCGTAGACCGGTCTTGCAGGGGTCAGGTACTGTGGATGGGGTGTCGTCAGGCAGGACAGGAGACACTGAAGAAACGAGATGCCAGATAAGACGTAGTATTTATGGGTTGAAAGGGCTGCGACATTGGTCTCTCGATTGCTCTGCGTATACAGGAGAGGTGCGATTTCGAGTAGGTCAAAGGAAGATTGAGTCCCCGAGTTCAGACATTCTTAAACACGCGGACGGACACGTGCGTCTCTCGAAGGATCGCACGACTTTGTGAAATCACTTGATGGAGGAAGAAGGCAGTTCAGCGACCAAGCATATCGCAAGTTTCGAAAGATAACAGACGGAAAGGTAATCTGGGTTGTGAATTGGGATAATACTGCTGCAACGTGACTGAGGCGCTTCTCTTCTGTAGAGATACCTTTTAGTTGAAGCAATTGGGTACTCTCGATGGTGACGGGCACGAGGCGGCGAATTTTCTGTCGAGGAATCCGGCCCATATCTGGTATCGCATGCTCTGAGCGAGCAATTATGAGAGTAGAGTAACTAGTTTTGTTGGCAACAGAGATGTTGAGATTGGGATGGCGACATCTTCGTGGCCGCTTGACGCAAACATCGAGAGTGACGGTGACGTCATTGAGTTCGCTCGGCTCAGCATGGCTCATGCTACGAACAATCTGGAAAATAAAAGGCATCGAAGAAATCGTTTTACTTTCTCCAAGCTCGACCGGCCTGGACTCTTAAAGGCTCAAGAAATCTATTTAATCGAGTGCGAGTTTGCTGACGCCGGCTTCTTTCTTTCTGTAGGCAACGCCCAACAAGATGCGGGCAAGCAGAAGCAGAAGATCAACGAGTGATCGCACCCGGACTCCATAGTGAACACGTCGCGTTGTATCCTACCCGTATTCTCTTAATTTCATAAATGCTCGTACGCACTACCTAAAGAAATATCAGACACCAGCTCTCTATTGGATCGTTATTCCGGAGTCCCTGAATCCGATCGACCGGATTTGAAGGGCCCTTCTTCCCAGAATTAAGACACTCTTTATCAGAACTCTGTATGTGACAAAAAACATACAAAAACTCGAATTTCCAGAGATACTCATACATTTACGTACATCGCATTCAGTATACGGAACTTCCCAGCCAAAATCAAAACGCAATGCGAGACTAGCCAACCGACGTCCGCCGGGGCGCTCGACGTCTCGCGCTCTTCGCTCTCCCGAGCTCCCCCAATACAAGAGCATGCACTTACACAAGCCAGATTCGCACATTCACGTATCCAGAATGACGCAGTTGCACAACTGGGCTGGCCCATTGGCGAAGCAGGTTGTCGAGGGACGGCGGGACCGAAGGCATAAAAATCAACTAATGTCGGGCGCGCGAGCGGCTGCAGCCACGACAGCCGAAACAAAAACAAAAAAACAAAAGCGCTAGCGGCCAGACCGCTTAATCGAGGAAGCCGGACACGGCGACCAGACAAACGCGTGCGAGCGCGTGTTCCGAGCTCTGCTCCCCACAGCCACATCCCGCCATTTCTCGATTTGGATGAAATGGAGTCCACAGAATTCGGTGCATACGCCGGTCTGGCCGGTCTGCATGCCCGCTGCGGAGCCGCTTCGGAGAAACGGCGGGGTCGGCTAGGGTGCAGAGCACTAAATCGTGCAGACCGAGGAAGGCTGAGGAAGGCTGGGGACGGGAACGGCGCGCCGCGCCGCCGTCTAGCGCGAGACGGAGGCTCCGTTCGCCACGTTCTGGGGAGCGAAGGTAAGGGCACGCGCGTAGGCGCATAACCGGACTTCCACGAATTGTGCACGTGAGGATGGGTGGGCCCGAAGACGCGAGGCCGTCTAAGCTCCACCCTGGAATGCAAACAAAAATGAGCCGGGCGTGCATCGACAAAATGAAAAAACGACCTCCTGTATACGATATGACTGCCGCCGTACACAGTTCTTCCCAGCTGCCACATGCGTGCGCCCTCCGGCCGCGCGCGCTCTTCGCACCACATCCCGCTTCCGTCGCTATTCCCGTCTGCCCAAGCGTTCGTTGATAGGAGAAAACAAGCCTCCGCGCACGACGCTCGGCGGCGAGCGCGCGCGGAGGCTTGGGTTAGAGACGTCGGGAGACGGGGTACGGACGGCGGTGCTGACTAAGGCGCAAATCCGCAACCAACATGCGACTTCAAGGAAAGGACGCGAAGCAACGTCATACGTATTCGAACGCGAGCGACAAGTATCGTCGGGAGAAATATAAAATAAAGGAAGTGTCGGTGGTCCATGCAGCAAGCAATAGCAGCAGTAATGAGTTGAGTCGGAGAAGCGGGAAAGGCATCTGAACGACAGCCGCCGACGCAGCATGTCCTCAGATTAAATCAATACGTAGCCTTGTAATCGAATGAGCAGAACAGGAAACGCACCTGGACTCAATAGATCACGAGAAAGTAAAACACCGGATCTCCAATTCTGCGCGGCACGCATCGGCAGCCCAATGCGCACTTCGAGATCCAACTATGCCAGGCCAACGCACACAGATCCGGTCCGGGTGTAGTCTGTGCGGAGCGTACCTGGATGGTTTCGATGGGCAGCCGCTTTGGGGGGGAGGTAAATGAGCGGTATGGCTGCAGGTCCGGTATCTGCGTGGAAGATGATGACTGTGTCTAAACCCATGCGTTATCAACCTGAAGACACGAGAAAAAGTAGCTGAGTCAGCCATGAATCTCAGCAAAAAGGACGACTTGTCAGGTCTTGAAAACACTATCCACGAACAATCTCGACGACGCTCGTTCTCTGTTCTCTCGATGCCCGCCATTCATCCTATCAGTCTCCTCCAAGAGATGAGAAGCCCGAAGCTTGCGCCGTGGTAGACAGCTCAGGTCTAGAATACGACTTCGAGAGTGCACAAAACGGACATAAACCTGACGAGTCGCCCTGGGGAAGTCGCTGGCAGCTGGATGTCCCGAATCAAAGGTTGTTTTGAAGGACCTGACTATTCTGGGTTACCGCAAAGACGACAAAGAAATTAAATTGCAAGGCGATGAGCTTTCTGAGAAGACGCGTTGGGAGATGGGGCGCGAGATCACAGGATTAGATAGCGTGATTTTCTACGTAGGCCGTTTTTGAGGGGGTGAAGTACTGTAGATGGGGTGTCGTTAGGAAGGACGGGAGAAAGTGGAGACACGATGTCAGATAAGACGTAGTACTTATGGGGGGAAAGAGCTGATATAAACGATCTCTTGATTGCTCGGATTACACAAGATAGGTACGAGTTGGAAGAAGCCTGAGTTCCAGAAAATCACTTTCAGACATTCCTAAACACGCGGACGGACACATGAGCATCTCTCGAAGAATCGGGCGACTTTGTGAGGTCACTTGATGCAGGAAGAAGGCAGTTCAGCAACCAAGCTTATCGCAAGCTTCAAAAGATGCCAGATGGAAAGGCAGCTTGGGTTGTGAGTTTGGATAACGCTGCTGCAGCGTGACTGAAGCGCTCCTCTTGTGCGGAGATACCCTATAGTTGAAGCACGTGGATGTTCTCGACGGCGATGGGCACGAGCCGATGAACTATCTATCGAGGAATCCCGCTCACATTTGGCATCGCATGTTTTGAGCAAAAGTGGCGAGCAAATATGAGAGTAGAATGACTAGCTTTGTTGGCGAGTGGAAAGCCAGAGATGTTGAGCGTGGCCATCATTAGGTGTGCCAGTGACGATGAGTCGATGACGTCATTGAATTCGATCGGCTGTTGACAAGTCAGTGTGCTTGGAAAATAATAGACATCGAAGGAATCGGTTTACTCTCGCCAAGCTCGACCGGACTGGACTCTAAAAAGGCCAGATAAAAATATCTAGTCAAGTGCGTGTTTGCTGACGTTGGATTCTTTTCTTGCTGTAATCAACGAGTGATCTTGCCCTCCCCCCACCTCCCCCGTCTCTCCTTTGTAGATGCGACGCGTTGTATCCTACCCATATACCTGTGATTTCATGACGTTCATGCGCATTACTTATCAAATACCATTACTGTATACGTCGTTATTCCGGAGCGCCTGAATCCGATCGACTAGACTTGAAGGACCCTTCTTCGAAGACTTTATCACATCCTCCTTGACCTTTGTATCCGACAAAGACGCAAAACAATAATCGAATTGCCAGAAATACTCCTACATATACGTATATCGCATACAACAAACGCATCTCCCCATATAAGAACAAAAAATGAAAAGAAAAAAAAGCACAAGCCAACACTCGCCGCTCTACGCTTTCCATTGCTCCCCCAATATCAACGAGTACAAGTACGAGCAAGGCCTGCACAGCCACGTAAACAGAAAGGCGAGGTTACGCAGTCCGGACGAGCCTTCCAGCGAAATATGATACTGGGGGACGACGGGACCGGGAGCGCGGCTGGGTGGAAAAATCAAACAATGCCTGACTACAGCCATGGTATGATGCCGGAAACAAGATAATAAATCAAAGGCGCCAGCGACCGGACCGCTCAGTTGAAAAGGCCGGCGGACATGGTGACCGGACAAACGCGCGCGGGCGTGTGTCCCGAGCTCTGCCACCCCAGCCACAGCCCGCCATTTCCCCGCTGTCGTGCCGATTACATCCGCAGGACTCTTAGAGCACGTGGACCCGGTCGGTCTGTGTGTGCGCGCTGCGGAGCCGCTTCGGTGCGGAGAAATGGCGGGGTCGGCCAGGGCGCGGAGCACTAGAACCGTGCGGGCCGGAATGGACCAAGGACGGGGACGGCGCGCTGCGCCGCACCGCCATCCAGCGCGAAACAGAGGAGTGCGCGCAGACGGCGCCTGGCACGTCCGCCGCATTGGCCTCATAAATCCGGAATACAGCCGGGTCTCCCGGTCTGCGCGACGCGCGCCCCAGACCGGTACCCAACGCGGACGGCATGAAGGGAACTCGTGAGCGGGGCCGCTGCGTACCTGCCCGGGCGCAGAGCGGGCGCCGCTTGACGCAGCTCCGTTCGCCACGTAGTGGAGAGGGGAGGTAAGGGCGCGCGCAAGGAAGCTGTGGGAGCAATATAAGATAAAGGAACTGCAGGTGCTCCACGTAGCGAGAAATAGCGGCAGCGATAAGTTGAGTCAAAAAGAAGCGGGAAAGACTCTTGAACGACAGCCGCCGACACAATCAGATTAAATCGAGCACGTTAGTTAGTCTTTCAATCGAATGAGCAGAGCAGGAAATGCACATGGACGTTTAAATTCTGAGAAAGTGAAACATGCGGATCTCCCAGTCTGCTCAGCACGCATCAGCAGCCCACTACCCAAAGCGCAGTCATAGGTGCGATTGACTACCAGGCCGGCGTACACTGACACGGATCGGGTGCAGTCTGCGTGAAGCGAACCTGGCTAGTTTCACCGGACAACCGCTTCGGAGGGAGGCAAAGGCGCGATATCGGCTGGCTGCAAGTACGGGATCTGCGTGGAAGATGATGATGGTGTCTGAGCATATATTACCAACCTGAAGACACAAGAACGAGTACCCTAAAAAGAAAACGGAAGGGAGTCAGCCGTGAATCCCAACGCAAAGATTAACTTGTCAAGTCTCAAAGACCTTATCCACGGCAAATCCCGACGACGCTCGTTCTCTGATCCCCGAACGCCCGTTCCTCAGCCTGACGACCCTCGCCAAGGTATACTAAGCCCACATTTTGCGCTATGGTAGACAACTTAGGTCTAGTATACTACTTCGAGAGTAAAAAACTGACCTAAACATGACGAGTTTCCCTGGGGAAGTCTCTGTGAGCTGGACATCCCGACTCTGAAAGATTGTTTGGAGGAACAGACTATTCTGAATCATCGCAAAGACAGCAAAGAAATCGAGTTGCAAGGTGGTGCACTTACTGAGAATATGCGTTGGGAGATGGGGCGCGAAAGCCCAGGATTGGATGCCGTGGATCTCCACGTAGGCCGGTCTTGCGGAGGAGAGGTATTGTGGATGAGGTGTCGTCAGGAAGGACGGGAGGAAGTGGAGACACGATGTCAGATAAGACGTAGTACTTATGGGTCGAAAGAGCTGCAATGGCGGTCTCTCGATTGCTTTGCCTAGACAGGACAAGTGCGAGTTAAAGCTGACCAGAGGGTTAAGTTCCGGAACATAACTTACAGACATTCTGAAACACGCGGTCGGACACATGAGCGTCTATCGAAGGATCGGGCTACTTTGTGAAGTCACTTGATGGAGAAAGAAGGCAGTTCAGAAACCAAGCCTATTGCAATCTTCCAGTGGAAAGGCAATCTGGGTCCTGAATCGGGATAACGCTGCTGCGACGTGATTGAGGCGCTTCTCTTCTGTAGAGATAACTTATAATTGAAGCAATTGGGAAATTGGGTACTCTCAACGGCAACGGACACGAGGCGACAAACTTTCTGTCGAGGAATCCGGCTCACATTTGGCATCGCACGCTCTGAGCAAAGTGGCGAGCGATTGTGAGAGTAGAACAACCAGCTTTGTTGCCGAGTGAGAAGCCAGATGTTGAGATTCGGTTGGCGACATCTTCGTGACCACTTTAAATCCTCGACGCGAACATCAGGGAGACGAGCGATGCAAGTACCGACATCAGAATATAGTTGAGTCCCGCTGCAACTCCAGGCTTGAGCTTCGGAATAGTGGCCGATATTCCTGAAAACGTTGCATGCCTCCGCGCGAACTTTCGACGATGCATTCACTTCGTTCAGGATATACTTGGAGCATATGAAATTTCGGCAAAGACATCTCTAGACCGGTAAGTCAAAGAGGATTGTGACGGGTTTGCGAAGCTGTAGAGAGCAGCGCACAGTTGCTGAATCTAGTTCACGAGGTGCATACATATTAGATGACTTTAGGGCGTACCCACATTTCGAATACAGAACAGAGGCGGGAACGGCTTGGGGAGATCCAAAAATACAGCGAGGTGAAAGAGTCGCTGAATTAGGCAAAGAGAGAAGTGGCGGTACATGAGCGATCGAAGGCTTGACGATGTGAATCAGACTTGGTTTCGTTCCCGCTACAGAATATTCCACGAGATATGTTTCGACCTCTTGACGAATGCGCACATCTTCACTTTTTCAACACACTGCTTGGTCCCAAAGTAGTGGGAATAATGGTCCTCCGTACCCTTGGCACCAAGGGACGGGCTGGGCTTGTTCCTCTCGAAGGCGATGACCCTCGCGCGCGAGATGAAGGCCCAGTTGGACTGCTTATGCTCGAACGCTAAAGGGCTTGTAAATTTCAGGCTACCGAATCGATTTAAACGAGCTTCTCACGAGAAAAAAAGGAGAAATAAGCTATAACATAGACACGCACATCTCTGTACTCCAGAACGTCCAATCGACACCACTGCAGGCGGGTCCACAAAGCAGAGCGCCCGCGAATCCAGTCCCTGTTCGCTATAGTAGTGAGTGAGAGCAAAATGTAATCATCAGTTCTTGTCTGTCGACGGAGGAATCGGACAGGTTTGTGCGGTGAGAGTGTCTGTGAGGGCCGCACAATCTTGCGAAGAAAATGTAGACGAGTCGCGCACGCGCTCACGTTGTTTGTAAATCGCTTGCTCAATGATGATTGGCCAGAGCCCGCCGTACAGAACCGCCGAGCGACAGAGGGTCGGCGAGCTTTGAAGAAGGGGCTGATACGTGTTTTTGTATGTGGCAAGAATTCAGGAGCTGTATTTATTTTGGCCACTTCTCAGGACCTTGTCAACATGCATGGTGGTAGGAGTCGAAGTCGTTTATTTTTTTGCCACGGAAGCGTCGCGTCGGGACACGTCTCCGAATACACCGAAACGCTCGCGATTGGATCAAGGTGCTGACAAATATTTTCTCATCAAAAACCATTTAGGCGATCATCGATCATCCCTTCCCGCTTTTTACTTCAGCGGTGAATTCAAGGCGGGCTCATCTTCTATAAAAGCTAGACAACTTGTTAGCTACTCTCACGGCGGGCTCAATCCAGGATTATCTCTGCTCTGACTCGTTCCAGTGAATGTGAGCCACTGGGCGGCGTCCTCATGATACATATAAGGCGATTACTGGCTGACTCTTTCACATCAAATCTGCTCTTCACGACAATGCAATCGACACATCTACTTTAAAACTTGGTCTCTACTGCGAAATGCTGCTCTTTTAATATTATCTTTCCGACGATCTCTTGCGACCTATGAGTATCAGCCCTCTTTTCTGCCTTACCTAACTTATTGGGTAAGGCTCAGCAACGCGTGGCCTTAATGGGAATTTTTTCCTGGAGCGCGCTGAGCAAGACGAACCGAAACGGAACGGCGAACGCCGCAAGCCCGAATTTGCTCGGCGCTTTCAGCTACTCTAAGTCCGAGGACGAGTCCATTTCTGGTGGCGGTCTTCTGCGCGCAGCTGTGTATGAGAAAGCTGATGCTTGGTCCGCTAGGCCTTCGCTTGGCCTTCGCTTCCCGCCGTACGGTAATTGTGGTCTAGTCTTGCACAACCGATATCTGTGTTTATGGAATTTCAAACTTGAGGGCGTGCCGTGTACTTGCTGTCATTACGAAGGATCGTCTCGTTGTCGGGCTTGGGATACTTACGTCCTCTTGATAATAGAACTGTTGCTGTGTGTAGTCGCGTTCAGGTCGCTATGCGGTTTTCTCCTGAAAGAGAAATAGGCGATGGGACAACACGCAGTGAACGAATGTTGGAAGTGGATGAAAAGGCATCCAGAGGACGCGCCGGTACGTGTTTACTTCTTCAAACTTTGTCCATTCTAGAGTACGCTCACAAGATGTTTCAGGTTCTGTGCACGGGTCGGAATACGTCTGCGAGGATACGAGACGATGGGAAGCTATTGGGCGCCTATCAAACAAAGCGATTGGTTCTAGCCGCGAAGTTTGGGTGTGTCTTTTCATTTTCTTGCATACAGACGCCACAGGGACTTCCAGGGATGCAGTATCGATTTTCGAAGGTGAATTGGAAAGTGTTAATATATCGCGTCGTGTGCGCTAAATCGCTGACTTCCAAGCAAAAGTGTGGTTCAATATTCAATTGATCTCGCCAATGATTCCTTTTCCTTTTTTTCTTTTGATATTCCGGATGGTTAGCTTGTGCTTCTGAGCGCTGGGCGCTGGATTTCCCTTCCAAGGCGTCTTCGCGGCCAAGTGTCGTGCGCGGAATATGCAAGTGCGCACCTTCAGTATCTTTTCTTCTAGGTTGCGATCTCAACTGGAAGTCAGAAAAATATCCTCCGCTAATATTATGGAATGGATGTACGAACCATACCGCCGTGGTTAGCGGGAATTGAAAAACCCCGATTTTTTTTTCTTTTCGTCAGGTCTATTCTCAAAGGCGATAATTCATCGTATAAAGACTTCAGCGGCTTACCACCAGACTTGCCTTCCAACAAGCGACCTCTAAGCTGACGATGAACTTCCTCAGGCTTCTCGCTTTCACTGCTATGTCCGTCTCGACGGTCATCGCGCAGGTCCCGCCCGTGTACTACCCGCCAGACGGCATTTACTACGTATACAACGTGCAGTACAAGCGCTTCTTCAACAATGCGTACTACGACACCACCAGTGGCAGCTCGATCATTGGTTGGCCACTGACGCAGGAGCACTACACGAACCAGATGGTAAGGAGCCGTTTTTGGTCTCCAGGACTTGCCAAGTGCGAGGAGGGACCCGAAAGGGGTGGCATTGACGGTTTATATTGACTGTAGTTTGTCCTTTCGACGACGGACTCCTACACCTCGTACTCAGACGACAGGACCACGACGATCCGCGTCCTGCAACTCGCCCAGCAGAACACGACTGCCGCTGATAGCTATGTCCAAAACGCTGTAAGTCGATACCTTTCAGGAAATAGTCAGACTTTTACCGACGGATTAAATACTTACCAACGGATTAAATACACAGGGGGGAAAGATCGTTCATAGCCAGGGGCCGGAGTCTTGGACATTGCAGCCTGTCCCAGACCAGGCACTACAGTTCTGGTGAGCACGTCTATCCGCACTCCATAAGAGCGCGAACTCAACAAGTGGTTCAACAGGATTACGGATAACAACCTCACTATCACACTTGACAATGGCACGGTGAATGCTTCCCATATCTTTCACCTACATCAAATCTGTACTGACCAGATGCTTATTTTGCGTGCGCCGTAGACGAATGACGCGAACAGCGCACAACTCACCGCCGAGGCGCTCAACGCAGACGCGCTGGATCAGCGCTGGATCTTCGTCCCGTCCGACCAGATCGATGCGTTCAATACGGCGAACGACGTGCCGCTGAGTGGATGACACTGTATTGGGGTGTTTTGGAGAATGAGGCATTTATTGAATACTGGCGAGTTCGCGAGGGGTCAAGAAATGTGTAATACTCGCAGTTATGATGAGTAGGTGAATAAAAGCAAAGCCCTGACTTTGTTTAGAGCCGGCTCTCTCATATGCTCTCTATCTTATAAGCGTCGAATTTCATAGCTCAGTTGCGGCGATGCACACTAGCGTCTTCACCATGGATGCGCGCTGCGATCGCGCGGAGGACACGCAGAGGACATGGGTGGAACTAACTCCTCATCAGAGTGATTCAGCTGGAGAGAAATCATAGGCGTGGCATTGACAGAACACGTGAATGTAAAGGCGAACAGGGAACGCATGCGCTCCGTATCGCGCGAGCGCAGGGGCTTGTCGCGTTTAGCGGGCTCGATAACGAGTCGGTGTTGCGATAGACGCGGAGCGAGAACGAACAGCGAGTATGAATCCTGGGCCGCAGGATACTTCATCAGAAGATGAGATAGTAGAGCCACTTGAAGTAAGCAGTAAAATTGAGAAAAGAAAATAAGACGACCTCTAAGTAGCTTGAACGCGGCTCGTACCGAGAAGCTAGCGCAATCTACGCGTGCGACAACCAAATCTCTTGATACCGACCAGCTGCAATTTGCCAACAACGCGTCCCATCTGACAAGAGTGAGCCACGCGCAAGTTCTGAGAACAGGCTCCGACTCCTCCGCGCGCGCGAAAACCATGGAAGACGTAGCCGGAGGAAGTGAGCGGGCGCACTTTGCTAGGATACAGCCTACGAAGACGCTCGGACGCACTCATGAACGACCGCGGTATCCGATAGGAAGTGCGCTCGCTTCGACTCATCACTGTGACTTAGGCACAAGCAACGCCGACCACGAGGTTATACGCACACCGCTCTGGACCCTTCTCTGTACTTGCGTGCCTGTGCGTGCGAAGCGCGGGCACGCATGGAATCTTAACGCGCGGGAGGGAGGATGGCGTAAAGGTGTCGTGGGCGGGTAGCCAGATGGACGAGGAGGGGACGCGGCTGGCTGAGACGGCGACCGCGATGCGCGTCATGGCTGCGAAAAGTGGTCTTGGAGATGAAAAAAAAGGAGCTCAGACCGAGCGAGTCGCGGCACGATCGCAGCGCGTTAGCTACCGAATGGTCAAGTCCGTCGGTACGTGCTGCCTCTGCCGCTCAAAGTTCTGCAATACAGGTATTTACGGTATCTACATTCCAGTTGTATTCAGCCTGTCTTATGTGAAAGACTCCTCCCAATAGTAACGTCTATGATGCTGGTGTCCCTGGCGTCGGTGTCAGGACAAGCTTGTATTGTCCTTAAAATATGATCAGGCCGTCTCGTCGGGAAGACATCAAATATCGGCTCAAGTATGTTTAGCACGCCCATGCTTATGATACGCGAAGAGAAGGAGGCCTCGCTAACTGTGATGAAGGTGTCGTCAGCACGTTCGACGCGTGCGCAACTCGAGCACTGTGAAGGTACGCGACAGAAATTGACAATCGTCTTCGGTATGCATGCTGCTCATTAATCCGCATCCCATATTCTTTCTAACGTATTCCGTTACTTGGATTTCAGTAGAAAAGGTAGAAGAGATTCATCCCATACGATGAGGCCACCTTGCCCCTATGAAGGTGAAGCTGGTCCTCATTACAGCGCGCACGCGCTCTTCCAGGCGTTTCTATCCCCGTCAAATCAGATGGGCGGCGCCTCTCAGGCATTGCAGGGAATCTCTGCTTCCCTGGCTACATATCCTCTCAATTCTGTATCTCTGAGGACCCGCGTCTCGCGCCGGGATACCGCAGGGAAGCGCGTCTTTCTGTGTGGCTGCTACGGCGCGCGCAGTGAAAAGCAAAGGACCCAGGGTGACCCAAAACGCGTCGTGACGGGATCGTTTGCCAGGTGAATGACAGAGAATCACAAGCACCAAATGCGCTGTGTTATTCCGTCCAAACAACTTTGAATTCGAGCCAGGCCTCGCGAACTGTGATGAAGATGTCGACAGTACGTTCGAGGCGCATGTAGCTCGAGCACGGTGAAAGGACGCGATAGAAATCGACAATCGTCTTCGGTATACATGCTGTTCATTCATCTCCGTATCCCATCTTCTTTCTAACGCATTCTGTTACTTCGATTTCAGCACGCTCTATCCCGTACGATGAGACATCTGAGACCACCCTCATTACAGCACACAAACGAGCGACCAAGCGAGCGCTTCCATGCGTTTCTCTCCCCGACAAATCAACGGACGGCGCTTCTCATGCAGTGCAGGGAATCTCTGCTTCTCTCCTCTCAAAAATCATTCGGCATACTCAATTCTGTATCTCTCGGGACCCGCGTCTCGTTCCGGGATACCGCAGGGAGACGCGTCTTTCTATGATACTACTACGATGCGTGCAGTGTAAAATTATAGTTTTCGAAGGACCCAGGGCGACCCGAAACACGTCGTGATAGTCCCACCAGGTACGCTGCGGTCTAGACAGCTTTGAATTCAAGCCAGTCGACTAACTCGACGAATCAGCGTATCTAGGCTGCCTGTTTAGCTTCTGGGAACCTCACGGCTTCCTTGCGGCCTTTGTGACTGCCGCAGAAATGCCCGTGATATTATGCAGGTGATGCCCGTTGACGGCGATATTCCAGCACCGGCGTGCCGTCTCGGCTTCGCACTCGCGTATGGAGGTCGCTGTGCTGCGCAGCGTGCTCGCCAAATCCTAGCTTCTCATTCGCGCAACCGCACCAGAACCATATTGTAGGTGGAGTTCGGAAAAGAGGTATGCAATTTGAGATGAAATATTACAACGACTGAGTGGCAACTGAAAACGAGATCGAGATCATGAGAAACGCAAGATGGAGAGGACGGAAGACGTATGGAAAGGGTGCGGGGAGGAGAAAAGTAAATGCACAATGAAAGGCGGGGTAGAAGGTACGGAGACGGCAGAGATGGCAGGAAAAGTAGTATAAGTGTCCACGACGATTTGTTTACGGTTTCGTAATTCTCTCCTCCCCACATGCAGTACACGGAAACGCTTGACGTCTATAACATCCCACATCGCAGCCCACGTCCCAGAACGCCCTTCGCCCTCCACCCTCTAAGTCCTTGTTCATCAACATTCATGTCATCATCAACATCTCAAAACGTGCAGCGAATAAATCCTCCGACAATCGCCAGTCGTGGCCAAGTGTAGCGCGAAAAGGGGCTGGCATAAAAAGAACGAAGAACCGCAACACGCGTGTCGGGTGCAGAGGGGGAAAAAAGGGTAACCAGGGTCCAGACGAAATCCATGAGGCAGTTATCGAGCGAGCGAGCGGTGATGTGCACGGTGGGAGAGATTCGAACTCGAACACACACACGCACGCTCAGACGACGACGCACTTGGTCGGCTTCTGGCGCTTGTTCTGAAGGAGCGCGTACCGGGTCGCATACTGGAAAACTTCACGCACGCCCTCGCCTGTCCGGGCAGAGCACTCGAGGTACTGCTTCGCGTTAATCTTCTGCGCGACGGCAACACCCTATAAGGAAAGAAAACCGGACAATATCAGCAAACGAAGCGATACACACACGCACACAGGATTAGGTGATCACGACATACCTCTTCCGGTGTCACAGGCCGTTGCGACGTCTTTCTCAGCTCCTCGATCGTCCTGGGGTCCTTCCTGAGATCCTTCTTGCATCCAACAAGCAGCACAGGCAGGCCCTGGCAGAAATGTGTGACCTCGGAATGCCACTAATGGAGCGAGTACCGTGCGCAACAAATAGATAAATAAATAGAAACAGGGGGAGAAATGGGGTGACATTAGTCATATGACGCGATAGGCGCAAGCGAGGGCGCAAAGCGCAAATGCAAGCCACGACGTACCTTCTCCTGCACGTTGTCGAGCGAGTCGGGCGAGTCGACGGCGAAGCAGATAAGGATGACGTGTGAATCCGGGTATGAAAGAGGGCGCAGGCGATCGTAATCCTCCTGACCAGCCGTATCCCACAACGCAAGCTCTACTCGTTTCCCATCCACCTCGACATCCGCGACGTAGTTTTCGAAAACGGTCGGAACGTAGACCTACCGGCAAAACCGCAATCAACGTCCACCCTCCAAAAGACAACACGTCATCCAAAAAACGAAGCTCGTACCTCTGGAAATGTCCCTTTAGAGAAGACGATAAGGAGACACGTTTTCCCGCATGCACCGTCTCCGACAATTACGAGCTTTCTGCGAATTTCGGACATCGTAGATGAAAAATTGAGGTTGATGTGAGACGAGAGAGAGTTGGAAGGAAACGAGGAAAGGGTTGTCAGCCGGTTGCCACTTCACCTACCGAATTTGGGACACTTTCATTCTCAGATTGATGGGGGTCTGGACTTGACGAAAAATCAAGACGCGCCGGTGCCGGTGCCGGTGCCGGTGCTGGTATTGCTGCTCGTACCTCTGGCTGGTACTGGCACTGAACGCGTATAGGCTCCACCATGCTCGCTCTACGCTGCTGCTGCCTCGCGCAGCTTTCTCTTTTACTACCATGTCGGCGCCATTTCCGTTTGCCCCCCCTTACGGTTTCTACTACCTGCCCTACACGCCCTACTACACACCCTCCGCTGGATCTAGCTCGGCGGCCTCGGGTCACGTCCTCTACGCGTCCTCCGCGAGCTCGCATGCGGAAAAACGGCCCTGCACGCGCGTGCCACCCGCGTCTATAGAGGGCGTGGGGGTATCATCAAACAAGCGTGAAGGTTCAATTGCAAGCCTACCTGTGCCGGAAGTAGACACGCCCATCGTGCTCAATCATCGCATTTGGGGTGTCGACGAAACCCTTTTTTCCTGCGCAGGTCAGCAACTCGGTATGTTTCCGCTCTCCCGCGCCGCCAGACCTGGCTGGGCAGGCTCAGCCCAGCCCGTCTACTGCCTACCAAATCTAATCTCCCGCTTCAACTCGACGCTCAACCGACCCATCGCCGTCACGTCTGAGGCGGCGCCTGCTCTCAAGCGGAAACGCTCTGATGGAGAACTGGTGCCACCCGCCAACAAGGAGCAACACGGCGGGTTTGCGCTTCCACATGCTGCTGGATCTAGCTCGGCGGACTCGACTCAGGCCGTCTACCCGTCCTCCTCCGCAAGCTCACCCACTTTGGGAGATGAACACGCCCGTAATTCTAATGCAGGTTGGCTTTCTGGCACATACCAAACTTCATTTTTCAACTTCTACACGCCCAACATCCGGCCGCTCAGATTCATTAACGACCATCCTCTCTTGGCGCGGACAACCAGGAAAAAGCACTCATTCTCTTCTTCGTCTACGACGCGTCTGGTACATCCGAATCCTTCTTCCTCTACCAGCACGCACGCTCCTTTCCCGCGCCAGGTGATAGCCAATGACCAGTCGCCCGTCTCGATCCAGCCCGTCTGCCCTCTCCCCAACCTGGTCTCTCGACCCGTCGCCGTCACGTCTGAGGCGGCGCCTGTTCTCAAACGGAAAGGCTCTGATGAAGAACTGGTACCACCCGCCAACAAGGAGCAACACGACGAGTTTGCCTCTGGATCTAGCTCGGCGGACTTGACTCAGGCCGTCTACGTGTCCTCCTCCGCAAGCTCACGCGTTCTGGGTGATGGACATGCCTTTAATTCCCGTACAGGCTCGCTTTTTGACTCAGACCGCTCCTCTTTCTTCGATTCCGACGTGTCCGACATCCGGCCGCTCGATTTCATCGACAACCAGGTGATCAGGGAAAACCACACATTCTCTTCTTCGTCTACAATGCGTCTAGCGCATCCGAAACTGTCCTCTTCTGTCGGACAAGTACGAGGACAAGCAGCCCAACTGGGTCTTCATCTCGCGCATGAGGTCGTCGTCTTCAAGAGGAACAAACACAGCCCGTTTCTCGGTGCCGACGGTACGGAGGACAAGTATTCCCACTACTTCTGGATCTCGGGGAAGTACCGACAAAGGGAAGAAAACGTACGCGCACGTCAAGAGGCCGAGGCACGTGAATTATGATTTGAACCGTCAAGCTTTCGATCGCTCATGTACTGCCATTCTTCGCTCTGCTTCATTCATCGACTCGCGCTGTATTTTTTGAACTCTCTAGATCATCCTTCTCATTGTTTACAATGCTGTTGTACATACTTCCATCGCTGGTCTCCCTGATGTTCGCGTCGAGGGTTACGAAGATGCCGTCATCCGAGTCTCAACATCTCTGACTTCTCACCAGCTATTGAGGCCAGTTTTTCTATCCTTATAGTCGCTCATTGCATTACTCCGGGCGTGCGATGCCAAATGTGGGCCGGATTCCTAGACAGAAAATCCGTCGCCTCGTGCCCGTCGCCGTCGAGAGCATCTAATTGCTTCAACTATAGACACGCTGAATTTATTCACAAGACATCATCATTTAACGATTTGGACACGAGAACATTTGTCTTTGACAATAGCTGTTATCTTGACTAAACCTTAGGAAGGCTTCTGAGATCACTTTTGGTTCTCCCCTACGAACTCGGTGACCTGGTCGATGGGAACGAACATCCAATGCTGGTTTAACGCGTCCTCGTTGACGGGATTTGAAAGGACGTATGCGTGATTATAGTCTCCCTGCATGAAAGTAACCCGTGTATCAGTCTAAGTATTCTATTCAGGAGATATGGGAAACTGACGTCGGCACTGGGGCTATAAGTAGCAGCATTACTCTGGAAATCCAGGATCCTGTGTAATCTTGTTTGAGTACGTTTGGAAACTCAGTGAACGAACTCGGACCTGAACTGAAGCGCCTGGCCTGCGACAGGATCAAGTGTCCACACTTGGGGAGTTTGACTCTGCTGGACGAACCCACTCTGTTTTATACAAAACGAATAATATATTGGAACCAGACCATTCGAGTTGCTGGTTCTAGACGTACCTGAACGGAATTGGACACATATCCCCTCCGAGAAATATCAGGATCTGTCTGCTGAACGACTTCGAGGATGCGAATCGTCACGTTCTTGCCCCTGGTAGTCGGGTCAGAAGAGAGGACGAACTAGTGCAGCGGGAATGCTATTATTATGAGACTGGAAGAAAGTAAAAAAAAGTAGCCTACCTGCTGGTTAGTAGTCCTCAACGGATTAAAATCCAGGCCAAGGATGGGATTGCCTTCTTGGATCTTGAACTGCGAGTTGTCAAATATATTCAGTTTTTCCACGTTGAACACGTAGTATGCGCCATCGGGAGGATAGTAGACTGGGGGGATTCGGAGGGCCATCGTTGTTGATTAACCAATAACATGAAGAGGGCGAAGATGCAAGCAAGACACTCTTTATACTCAGCATAGAAAAGGAGCCTGGTATGGCCGAAGCGAAGTACTGTCATGTAGAGCAAAGTTCAATCGCGTTATTATTTCCTACATCGAGCTCTTGATTCGCTTAAGCGCCACCTCTGAGATGAGTAGGTATAACGTCCTGCTCGATGCGGACACTGCGACGAGGCTGAAGCTGACAGCAGAAGCCAAAGAATAACAGTGGCGGCCAGCTCGTTCGCGTTCCACCTGCCTTCACGATTCATAATCGGGGCCCTCTGACGTTCGGTGCTTAGGCGCGCAGACTAGAAGCGTCAAGCATCTTCTGTTATAATAGGATCGCTCATTTCCGCTAACCAAATTGAGTGCTTTCATTCCTCTCGAGCTTTCCGAGTTTCGCTGGACGTCATTGTGCTATGTATATTGCTATATTGTATTTCAAATACTGCTGGAGCAAATTGAAAGCGCATGTTCTCCGTAAATCGAATTCTGTAATCGTACACGGGTTTCTCCTTTATATTAGCAGGGGAAGATATTGAAACAACTCTAAGGTAAAAAGCACTGGTTACATTGAGCCGGAGTTGAGACTTCCTTTTGGACGCCTGCCACTGCTAGCTGGTATGTGAGGTCCGCCCTAGCAAGTTGCATGACAAGCGTCAAATTTCTGACACCGGAGCGCGCTATTCTGAGTTCTGTGCGAATCCGGTTGACACTTTGTCCCCATTACCTCTCATGTATAGAATTACAATTCTCGCCTCGTGGCATATATTGACGCCACCCACGAATTAGTGCTTGACTCTTCGGATGATCACTACGCACAACACATGCCCGTCTTCTACGCTTTGAAGCGGATGAAATACGCAGAGGGTCAGTCCGGCCTTCGCTAGATCAAGTCGAAAGCTGATTTTATGTTACTGATGATTAATCAGTCTTAACTCCCCGGAGTCATATATCAAAATCTGCTGTACACTTCGCATTTGTGGGAGATGTTTTATTTCTTACTTCTAGTTGAGATCGCGGGCTTAGAAGAAAAGGTGCTGGATATGTGCACTTGCATGTCCTGCGCGATATTTAGCCACGAAGATGCCTTGGGAGGAATTAACAGCACTTACGAGCGCAAATAGTGAGATATATTGAATATCAAAATCGCACCTTTGCTTGGAGGTTAGCAATTTAGCGCGCATGATGCGATGTCGTGACGCTTAATAAATTGAATACGAAATCAGATACTGCATCCCTGGAAGTCCCTGTCGCGTCCCCAAGCAATGTTATGAAGAGACACACCCAAACTTCGGAGCTAGAACCAACTTCTTTGCCTGATATGCGCCCAATAGCTTCCCATCGTCTCGTATCTTTGCAGACGTATTCCGACCGGTGCACAAAACCTGAAGTGTTTTTGTGAGCGGCTATGTTGCCACGTATTCTAGAAAGAAGCAGAGATTACCTGCGCTGTTTGAGAGGCGACGCCCGTTATTTGTCGGGGAGAGAAACGCCTAGACGAGCGCGCTCGCTCGTGTGTGCACTGTGACGATGACCAGCTTCACTTCCATGGGGGCAAGTGCATCCTCAGTGGTCTCGTCGTACGGGATAAAGCTCTTCTGCTGAAATCCAAGCAACGGAGTACGTTAGAAAGAAGACGGGATGCGGATGAATGAATAGCATGCATACCAAAGACGATTATTAATCTCTGTCGCAACCCTTCACAGTGCTCGGGTTGCATGGGCATCGAACACGCTGTCGACATCTTCATCACAGCCACGAGGCCTCCTTCTCTTCGCGTATCATAGACATGGGCGTGCTAGGCACACGGGAGTCGATAATTGATGTCTTCCGCGACGAGACGCCGTGATCGAAATTCACGGACGCCGGAGAGGTGGTGCTTACATCAACGCCAGCAAAGCGTGCATCAAAAAAATATCATAGGAAGGAAATCTGCACGTAAGACAGACCAAGCACATCTGGGAGAGAGATACAGTGAGTACCTGTATTTCGAAACTTTGAGCGGCAGAGGCAGAACGTATCGGCGGGCTTGACTACTTGGTTAGTGACGCGTTTAACCCGCGATTCGCGCCGCGCCTCGCTCTATCCGAGCTACTTTCCATCGCCATGCCCATTTTTTCCCGGCCATACGCTTCACGAAATCTCCGTCCACGAAGTCTCCGTCTCGGCCAGCCGCGCCCCCTTCTCGTCCATACATCCATCCACCCGCGACGCCTCTACGTTATGCTCGCTCCCGCACGCCACGTTTCCGCGCGTGCCCGCGATTCGCACGTACAGGCACGCAAGTACAGAGAAGGGTCGAGGGCGGCGACGTGTATAGTGCTGTCGGCGTTGCTTGTGCCAAAGTCACAGTGATGAGTCGAAGCGAGCGCACTTCCTATCGGACACCGCGGTCGTTCATGAGTGCGTCTGAGCGTCTTCGTAGGTTGTATCCTAGCAAAGCGCACCCGCTCAGACTGCTCGGCGGCCATACGTCTTCCATGGTGCCCGCGCGCCGGAGGAGTCGGAAAATGTTCTCAGAACTTGCGCGTGGCACACTCTTGCAATAAAAGATGCGTTGTTGGCGTATATTGCAGCTGGAGTGGTCGGCATGAAGGAGATCAAGAGATCTAGTAGATTGCTAGCTCATCGGCAACAGCCGGGTTCAAGCGCGTCTTACATATTTTATTTTTCTCAATTTACTGCTTACTTCAAGTGGCTCTACTTCTCCGTCTATCACAATGCGGATTCGTCATCGAGCCCACTAAACGCGACAAGCCCCTGCGCTCGCGCAATACGGAGCACATGCGGTTCTGTCCTGCATGTCGCGACATATTTGGCGCCTCCATGAAGGCTTCCTCGAGGTCGGCCATAGTAATCTGTCCTCCGCGAGGCGGTCACCGTGTTCCCCATCCTGCTTCGAGCGCGTCTGGGTGCGTCCTCTAACTCACACGACCGTCGACGGCAGCAACTTCAGCTCGACCATCAGCACCGACGCCCGGCGGGCCCTGCGTTTCTTTGGTTCTGCATCTTCAGCCACGTAAGGCGCTTATGCAAGGCAAGGTACCCCGGCAAACATATCTCTCTTCGGGCGCCGCGTGCCGGCCGACGACGGCACGGCACGGCGCGGCGCGAACTCTGGAAACCCGCCGCTGAGCTGCCGGTACGGGGCGGAGTAACGTTTCCAGAGCCTCCCGGTCCGGCTCCTGTCCTTGATCGCACTGCCGGCCGACCCAGATCACTCGGGCTCGCACTCAGAATTAGGCTCCGCGCAGATCCGTACTACTCGCCGGCGTCTACGCACTGCTCTAGGCGCACAAATACGGTGCCGAAACTGCCCAAATCATGTTCTACGTATACGATGAGCGCATACACGACGTCAACGCACCCGAAGCCGCCTTACTTAATCCGAGCGGGTCCTGCCCTCGAGTCCGACTCCCAACTTGAACTCGTGCCACCCACTCGCTCGAAATCGCCCGCTTCAAACCCGCCGCCGCTCGTCCTCGCTCCCAACATGCGCCTCTCTCTCCGTGTCCTCACTCTCGCGGCCACCGCTGCCGCCGCTCTCCCTGGTGCGCTCGGTGGGCCGCTCGCCTACGCGCTCTGCCAGACCGGTATGAATCATACGCGTCCATCCGTCCGCCTCCACCTTTTCACTGAAATCTCTTCTCTGCCGCAGGCTGCAACACGGGCGTCGTCGCGTGCTATGCCGCCGCGGGGTTCACCTTCGGCACCGTCCCCATCGTCGGCGCCCCCGCGGCCATCATGGGATGCAACGCGCTCCTCGGCACGTGCGTCCTCGTTTTTCTTTCCTATCCCGTGCAGCTGCTGTGCGTGCCGCTAACTGTTCGCGGATGATCTCCAGATGCATGGCCGCATGCGCTGCGCTCGCCATTGCGCCGACTCTCTGATCCTGCATCGATCGTTAAACTCTTGATGGCCTTTCCTCATTACTCAGACACTGGCCGTTCTGTCGACGTCAATACGAAACACACTTTCTTGGACCCCCTCTTTCTTCAGCGTCCTTTCCCTCGTTGTTCCCTTTTGACTTGCTTTTCATTCTTCGTCCCGGCCAGTCGTCTTACTCAATTCGAAACGGGTTTTTCTTCTAGCTTTTTTTTCGCCCGTTCTCTACGTCCCCGAATTCCCGAGCCTGTGTATGATAAATCAGCGTGTACTTCTGCCTTTTCTGTGTCCACGCTGCACAGCGTGCCTTCTGTAATTTTACTTCGTGTATTTCTTTCGAGATCGCCATTGCATCCAACCCGTCACGTGCAGCGGGCGTCCAAAGCAAAGCCGTGAACAGACGCTCGTCGACTCGGAAGCTGCGCAACCGCAGTACCGCATCCTACAAACCCAGAAGCTGCGATAGGCATCGCACGGAGTTTTACATGCTGGACTCAGCGCGGCTAGCAACACGTGACCTGCTTTTTTGTTTTGATGTTCGTTCATCTGGCAGCCTACTTGTGGGCGTCTGAGACCTGTACACCGCACCGCTCATCCTTCGTGATCTACGGAGAGATGCGGTCGGCCTGATACGGTGCGCAAGCTTTCCTGCGTGTCTCGAGGCTCTGCTTATCTCGAGGAGGCATATGCAGGAGCCGAGGTGCTCTAGGTGCGCCGTCTTAAAAAAAAAGAGTTCCAAAGAGACCATCCTCACCTCCCCAGGCCACCACCTTTCCTCCTGTCTTGCAAGCGCACCGCGCTCGCCTCGTCCGCTTCACACCAGCCTCCGCCTTTCGTGCTTTCCCGCAACATGCGTTTCTCTCTCCGCGTCTTCGCGCTCGCCGCCGCCGCCGCCTCTCTCCCTGGCGCGCTTGGCGAGCCGTTCGCCCCCGCGTTCTGCCAGAGAAGTACGAGCCGTGCCTGTCCGTCGGCTTCCGCTGACGCTAACGTCCATCTGCCCTCCCGCAGGCTGCTATGCGGGCATCGCCGCGTGCTACGGCGCCGCGGGGCTCACTTTCGGCACCGTCCCCGTCGCCGGCCCGCCCGCCATCACGGTCTGCAACGCGCTCTTCGGCACGTGAGTCCTTTCCATCGCCTCTCTCCCTTCTGCCTCTTTATGTGCGTGCGTGCTAATCGGAACGCGCTGGCTGCTGCTCGCCGTCCGCATGTACACGTAGATGTATGGCTGGCTGCGAAGCGCTTGGATAGGCACTTACTCCGCGATACTTTGTGGATTAATCGGTGTACTCCTGGAAGACGTTTTTTCCCTTCTTATACATGCTGGCGAACGCGAAGCGCTATTTCTTGAACCCCTCTTTCTTGATTATTCTCTCTATCCTTTGGCCCGTTTCAGGCATTTTCCTCATCTTTCCGGCAGCTCGCGACCACTAATACGAAAGCATTCTTTCCACAAGCTTTCCGAACCTCTCTTTTCTTCGCCATTTCTTTACAACTCTTCGTTCGCGCCCAAACTCCAAAGTCCGCGTATGATAAAAGCTATAGTAGGTACTTCTGCCTCTTCTGTATCCACGCCGCACACCGTGCCTCCTGTACTGTAATTTTATCTCGTGTAGTTTACTTTTTCTCAAATTTTTCGTTCCGGTCAATATCGTCCAAGTCAAACCGAAACGTTCTTTTCTCTAGCCTCTCCTTTTTACGCTCTTTCCCTAAGCCCCAGAATTTCCGAGCCTGTTTATGATAAAGCAGCGTGTACGTTCTGGGCCACGCCGCCCAGTCGATGACGTCATGTCACGTGTACAAAGCTACGCCCGTCGGCTCGGATTCTGGAAAACGTTCTGGTCTATACATGTACATGTACTTGCACAAGCTGCCGCAACTGCAGCACCGCATCCTACTAACCCAGAAGCAGCGATAGGCATCGCGCGGCTTATTACCTGCTGAACACCGTGCGTCTAGCAATGCGTGGTCTGCTTTTTTCGATGATCTGGCAGTCTATTTATGGCCACCTGATACCCGTACGCTGCACCACTCGTTCTTCGTGATTTATGAAGCGACGCGATTGGCACGATACAGAAGGAGGATGTTGGGAGTGTCGAGGATCTGCTTCTCGTGGATGGGCAGCAGAGGCAGTACTCTAGGTGCACCATCTTAAGTGGAATACCAAAGCGCCCGCCCTCCCCTTCCCAAGACTGCCAACCTCCCCTCTTCCAAGCGCACCACGCCCGCCTCTCCCGCTTTACAGGGGCCTCCGTCATTCGTGCTTTCCCGCAACATGCGTCTCTCTCTCCGCATCTTTGCCATCGCCGCCGCTGTCGCCTCGCTCCCCGGCGCGCTCGGCGGGCCGTTCGCCTTCGGGTTCTGCCAGGCAGGTATGCACTTTCCATCCACCTCCATCTCCACCTCCGCTAACTCTCCATCCACGCAGGCTGCAAGGTGGCTCTCGCCGGGTGCCATGGCGCGTTGGTCACCGTCCCCGTCATTGGTGTTCCCGGGTCCATTTGGGGATGCAACGCCCTCTTCGCAACGTGCGTCTTTCCGTCGCCTCTCCTCTTGCCTCTTCGTGTGTATGCGCTGATTGGAACGCACTGACTTTGCTGCTCGCCGTCCTTACATAGATGCATGGCTGGCTGCGCCGCGCTTGGCACAGCACCGACTCCGTGATACTCTATTGATCGATAGTTATACTCCTGGTGGCCTTTTTTCTTTCTTTCTTCTTCTTCTACATGCAAAACATTATATCTTGAACCGCTCTTTCTTGACTGTTCTCCATCCTTTGACCCGCTTCAGGCCTTTCCTTACCCTGCAATTCATCAACAAAGCAATGTATACTTCTGTCTCTCCACGCCGTATAGCACGTCTTCTGTAACTTTACGTCGTGCAATCGCTCGGTCGCCGGCCCGTCACGTGCAGTAGGCGCCTAAAGCAAAGCTGGGAACAGGCGCCTGTCGACTCGGATTCTGGACACCTTCTGGCCTATACTTGCACAAGCTGTGCCACTGCTACAGCACCGCATCCTACAAGCCCAGAAATTGCGATAGGCTTCGCACGGGTTGTTACCTGCTAAATGCAGTGCGTCTAGCAGCGCGTGATCTGCTTTTTTCGATGTTCGGTCTTCATCTGGCAGCTACTTGTGGGCGCTTGATACTTGTACACCGCACTGATCGTCCTTCGTAATTTACGAAGCGATGCGGTTGCCCCGATACGGTACCAGGAGCTGCGCGGGCTTTCCTGTGTGCCTCGAGGCTCTGCTTCCCGCGAAAAGCGTGCAGGAGCCGAGGTGCTCTAGGTGGGCTACCTTAAATAGTCCCAAAGAGACCGCCCTCCCCTCCCAAGGACCACCATCCTCCTGTCTTGCGAACGCACCACGCTCGTCTCTCCTACTTCACACCAGCCTCCTCCCTTCGTGCTTTCCCGCAACATGCGTTTCTCCCTCCGAATCGTCGCCCTCGCCGCCGCTGCCGCCGCCTCTCTCCCTGGCACGCTCGGCGGGCCGCTCGCCTACGCGCTCTGCCAGACCGGTATGAGTTATACACGTCCGTCCGCCTCCACCTCTTCACTGAAATCTTTGATCTGCCTTAGGCTGCAACGCGGGCGTCGTCGCGTGCTACGGCGCCGCTGGGTCCACCTTCGGCACCGTCCCCATGGTCGGCGCGTCCGCCGCCATCCTGGGGTGCAACGCGCTCCTCGGCACGTGCGTTTTCTTTCTTTCTTTCTGTTGGCCGGCTGTTCGCCGCTGACTGTCTGTGACCGGTCTCCAGATGCATGGCCGCATGCGCTGCGCTCGCCGTAGCGCCGACTCTCTGATCCTGTTTTTTTGGCAAACTCTTGGTTTGTTCTTCAGACTGGCCATTCCGTCGGCATCAATGCGATCCGCACTTTTTTTGAATCCCTTTTTCTTTTGGGTCGCAATGAGCTGGAACGGGGCGCATGGGTCATTTTTCGGGCTTGACTCTAGCGAAGCGAGTTCCATGGCAAAATCTCGTAATCTTATACCAGTCCCCCGCTTTCTCTCCCTCGATTTTTCCTTTCGTGCTTTTTATTGCCCTTCAAATCCTCATTCCGGTTGGTTGTCACAAGCAGTTCGAGACGTTCTTCTCTATAGCCTCTTCTTTTTTTCTCGCTCGTTCTCTACGTCCTCGGATTTCCGAGCCTGTGTATGATAAAACCAGTGTATACTTCTGCCTTTTCCGTGTCCACGTCGCACAGCGTGCCTTCTGTAATTTTTCTCTTTCGCGATCGCCCAGTCGACGACTCGACGGTGAGTAGCCGACCCATCACGTGCAGCGATAGCAAAGCTCGGTTCTGGACCTGGTGCGTGACCTCCGTCGACGCCATCCTCTATAGCTTCCCAAGCTGCGCAACTGCTACAGCACCGCATCCTGCAATCCCAGAAGACAGCGATAGGCATCGCGCGGCTTGTTACCTGCTAAACACAGTGCGCCTAGCAACGCGTGATTTGCCCTTGTCAACATCTGTTCTTCATCTAGCAGTTTAATTATGGATACTTGATACCTGTACACTGAACCGCTCTACCTTCGTTATTTATGAAGCGATGCGATTGGCACGATACAGCAGGAGGATATCAGAAGCCTCAAGGCTCTGCTTCTCATGAACAGGCAGCAGAGGCATGTGCGCTGTTTTAAAGAGTCCCAAAGAGACCGCCCTCCCCTCCCCAGGCCACCACCTTCCTCTCTTACAAGAGTGCCACACTCTCCTCTCACACCCAGACCAGCCTCCGCTTTTCGTTCTTCGTTCTGTCTCTCAACATGCGTCTCTCCCCGCTCGCCCTCCTCGCTGCCGCCCTCCCTGGCGCGCTTGGCGGGCCGCTCGCCTACGGGCTCTGCCAGACCGGTACGCACCTCCCTCTGCCTCCGTTCCTGTCCTCGCCTCCCCTGATTCTTGATCGCGCAGGCTGCAACGCGGGCGTCGTCGCGTGCTACGGTGGGGCAGGGTTCACCTTCGGCACCGTCCCTGTCATCGGTGCGCCCGCGGCCATCCTGGGGTGCAACGCCCTGCTGGGCACGTGAGTCTCCTTATCCTCCTTTCCATCCGGTGCAGCCGGTGCACGCACCGCTGACTGCCCGCGGCTGACCTCCAGGTGCATGGCCGCGTGCGCCGGGCTCGTTTTGGCGCCGACTCCTTAATAGTCGCTTCTCTGTTCGACCGGTGGATACCCTAAGGCATTTTTTCATTCTTCTTTTCTGTCAGGACTGTACTTTTTCCGATTTCTCCCGGCCCTTGTTGTACTTGTAATTCCGTCCAGTGTTTTTTCTTTTTTTCTTCTTTGAAACATTGCATTCGTACGTATGCGCTGTATACTCCTCTAACAAACCACGCACCCTCGCTCTTGCGGTCGCGCGTACTACTGCATTTCAAGAACCAAACATGCAAACCACTGTACGGGCACGACAAGACAATTTTGCGTCGTTCAGAACACTTTCCCAAAAATACCGGGAACAAATATTGCAAGAACGTGAAGAACTGTGAAATCCAGCCAATATTATGCATTTACCCGTATCAGGCACATATCGTCTGTTTTGGCGATCCTTCGCGGTCTTCTTTATATAATACATACTATATTCACATTTCACAGACTGCATGGTATACCGAAATCGGCTCCATTTCTGAATGTCAGAAGACACGCACCTGTCACAGACTTGGATGCGCATCTTGACTCCGTCTGCACGCCTCACGGAGACCTCCACATAGTGCTCCGCGATATTCGAAACAAAGAGACGTATGGTCAGATTATCTGAAGGTTGAAATTCGACTGTCTTCCTGCTTCCCGCTCTCATATTCACCAAGAATCGGGCATGCAAATGTAAATCAAGAATGCGCTTGCTCGGCTTACAAGTTTGACGTTATCTTCTCGTATCCTGCTGTCGGTGACCTCGCCACTCCTCCCGCAGGTGCGACAGCGACCGCGGCCTCGAGACGGACTTCTACTCCACGTCGCGGGGTGACTCACGGTGAGTCACCCCGCGTCACTCACCAGCGGTTGCGGGCGACAGATCACCGTGGCTTCTGGCTTGTCGAAGTTTGATCGGTTTGCAATACGGCTGCACTGCAGTCATTATGAAGCTATTCAGCGGGCATACACGGTTTCGGGCAGGGAGACTCGGCTTACACCTCATATCTAAATGACGCTCGAGGTATGACACAATTGACATCCTTACCAAGAAAGGATTAGCGTGTATAAGTACGCAGTTTTTGCTTGGGACCAGTCGCTATCCTACTCTCACTCGCCCTTGCACTCGAAGACGACAGAATAACATGGCGTCGAACTATAAGGACATCACGGGACGATTCGTTGCTACTGCTCAGGTGAGCTTCGCTCGTCATTCGACTTGGCTTTTACGCTCACTAAAGCTACTGCCATGTTATGGTTTCTTCTCATCCTAGGTTACAGCAAAACCAGGCAAGGCCGATGAGATAGCGCAGTGGATTTCAAATCTTAAGGCGCGGGCGGACTCCGACGTCGAGCCAGGAACCCTGGGCTACCACATCGTCAGGCACGGAGACCGCTTCGCTGTCTGGGAAGAGTGCGTGTTGAATGTTCTGCTTCAGCGACGAAAAAGCAAATTAGAAAGTTGATTACATCGCAATCATTTTACAGGTATGCCGACAAAGCGGCTTTAGAAGCGTACGTTTATGAGCTTCAGTCCAACTTGAAACCCTTTTTTCTTATATTGGTTTCCGCCTAAACTTCGCCTTGACAGACATGGCTCTAGCGATCTGATAAAGGAATTCTTCAGCCTCAATTTGATCGAGGTATGCGTCCACCTTTCCTCTTATTTGTCTGGACTGTTGACCATGATGATCCAAATAGCCGGGTTTTGCTCCAGCGTTCTACCCCGCGGATTCACTCCCCGCTCCGACAGTGAAGTTTTGAATTCATCTTTTCAAACCTCCTAGTATGTGATTATGAGGATGCGATTTGTTGATCTGAAAGGGGAATAGATTACAAAGAAGATTCCAGTCTTCTACTTGCTAGCAGAAATGGCGTTGGAAATTTTGGAAGAACCATCCGGACTTATGAAACGATTTGTTGGATTAATCATCCATTACTATGCAATGATGTAGTATCAGAAAGTCAGAATCCATTACTACATGTAAATGCATTCGAATGCATTACATATTGCCCGAATTCTGAAGGGATCAGCAAGCAGACATGAGCTGAGGTGAACACTGACAACATACTGCGGATGGACGAGGGCCGGATTGATGGCTGACCTTGGCCACCTGCAGTTGCAGTCCCGGATTTGCTTTTGTTCGCATGTTCGGTGTTACCTGTGTTTTTGCACATTCATGTCGTTCAGCATGATATTGCATGCGAAGTATATGCGCTTACTGGCGGCGGACGCAGCGTGCTCGGGAGGCACAGACAGCGGGGAGGATTCCATGGGGAAGACAGGGGCGTAGGAAAAGACACGGGATTCGCGTTTAGACGAGGAAGAGACTTCAAGCCCCGTGGTAATACCTTTAAAAAAAGAGGACGGGCCGACCTCAGTTAGTAACACTAACAGGGCCGATGGGACCAGCTGCACCTGAACCTAAGCTCACGGCTTTTCCATGAAGCGCACGAGGAGGTTCTACAACGTTTGAGGGCTGTCGAAATCAATAGGAGAAGTGGAACTATTCATCAAGGTACCTATCGGTCGAGATTTCGATGCTCGACGGGGCTTCGGCTTTGGATACTTTCAGGATATATAGGCATCGAAGTCGCTGTCGACTGCGATTAACGAGAAGCGTACCTCGGGACGCTGCGAAGGGGGATGCCGAATTTTCTCCCTGAGGGCGTATCCTATGACCCGTGAGAAAAATAATTGAGTGCAGATTTGAAGTGCGGCTCACCGAGAGCCAAAGCCGATAGACTTGAGCCTTGGTTATTCCGCCAAGTGCGACACACACAAGCCTCGCTTTCTTTCATCCTTTCTTACGCGATGAAGATGGGCAGCGCGGGCCGTATATGTTCTCCAAGTGGCAGTCGAAGAATTGCCTGAGCGCCAGTAGATGTTAGATCCCAGATGCGTCTATCCCGATCCAAGAGCGCATGAGCGAACATGCCCGATCACGAGGCGGGATGGGAACATATGTGCAAGGTAAAAGCGGATAGTATGCACTTAGATTAGTGCGCTCCAAAAGTAAGCTTGACGCCCGTCGTGAAAGGGCCTCGGACCACGCACTAGCCAGCTTCCATGTCAGGTACGGGAAAAGAATGCAATAGAAGCTTGAGGGGCTTCCACAGGAACAGAACTGATGCAGGAACGTGAACTTGACCGTTAGGTCCGAGTCAATCTGGATCTGTGCGGCTGCTTTTCATCATTTGGCGATCTGTTGAATCCCGGATTACTCTATAATTGGCCGCCGGAATGGAAAGGGTGTTTTGAAGGGAGGAGGGGAATTTTTGTATGAGCTGGAATCGAAAATCTCTATCGGAAGAGAGAGAGAGAGAGAGAGAGAGAGAAGAAGCCAACGAGTATCTTGCAGAAGTAGACGCAAGAAGCAGAGAAAACTTTGCGACACGCGCCTATCGAGGTCGGAGTTCGAAATAAAAGACGCGCGTTCGCTGGCACGTACACATCGACCGACTTGTGCCCAAAACGCGTAGTACGAAATTATCTACTCTGCGCATATCACAGACTTACGCAAATATGAGTATCTGCATGTGGCTGCGAAATATTCGCTATTCCAAAGCCGGTGTTCTAAGACCCACCAAAAGGAATAGGGTGCAAGGACAAAGGCTATAGGTCCGGATGACTTCGTGCTCCAGAAGCAGCATGTATCTCAAGGTGCGCATCGTTTTATGGAACATAGGCCTTAAGCGCCAAGCTTTCTCTGTTCCTGCCTCTTTACTTTCCGTTGGAAATCCTGAATCATGTGTACGTTCAGGCTCAGAAACTACGTTGTAGTGAATATGCATTCGGTGATGCAATTTCCTCCCATTGGCGACCATCCTTCGGACTTCTAGCGATCGATTGCACATAAATTGCAGTTCAGTTCAAGCACAAAGCTCCCCAGTCTCCAATCCCTCACATTGATCAATACCTCTGCACAACAATCACAACCATGTCCAGTCGTAAGCTAGTGAATCTTGCAGATTGTACGCATCCATATAAACAAGTCCCGATTGACATTCTGACCTGACCCATATTCCTCTAGCTACAAAGGAAATTTTCAAAGCGGCGCGCCCTTCTGGCACTGGTGAACCGGATTACATTGTGAAATATGCCGGAGGACTTTCCTCTGAAATCAGCCCTATTCAGGTGACGCGCTGCGAACTGATCCCATCCAATCGCACCCTCTAACCATCTCGTATCACAGATCGTTGTGTACATCCCTAAGGGCAACTTTGACGAAGACGCGTTTGTAATTGTCAACGAGATCGACCAGAACGACCCGAGCACGGGTTACCTCCTCGGCTATGCTCAGGACAAGATTTTCCGCAAGCCGGGTGTCCGAGTCAAGACGGACCAGAACGGTGCAAGGGGCATTGTCACTGTCGACTGGTCTGGAATCTATTCCGACGTCGATGTTTCGGCCGAAGATCCCAACAATATCGCCACGTATACAGTGCAGCAGGCTGGGTTTGTGATTACAAAGACCCTTTAAGTGGAAGAAATAACGAGGCAGGTTTATCCCTTTTTATTCCAAGTGTATTCTAGATAGATGATCATCTAAGCATGCAGATTAATACAGTCTAGACAAGATAACGGTTCGCGATAAATTGTCTTGCGTACAAATTGTCAAATGTGTTCATGTGAATAAATTCAGAGTGTATTTGTCTGCTAATAGGCGTTCCTATATTGGTTCGCGCCGAGCGGTTTTGTGACTATAAGCTCTATTGATACATTCGAGTGCAACCTACTCAAATAAGTATGTTCAATTTTTGGACGTTCTCGGGCCGAAGCAAATCTCCAGCGAAGCATCAAGCTTCAGTATCCGGTCAATCGTGGAAGCCATCGCATATGTGTTGAATGTATTCACCCCAATATCATTCCACTAAACCCATTTTTGAGCGAACATTTGACCACTTATACATGACAAGGCCCAGGCTCATACCAAGGATAGATTTCTCAGCCGGAAGCATATTTGAAGGTTAAAAGAGATTTACTTTGCTACTCCGCTAGAAAGTCGTCGTGTTATAGAATCTGGAGAGCAAGTTCTAGTATGTAGCTACACTATACGCCTGTCCCGGACTGATGCTCTCCGAAAGCATCCTCCGTCTCGTTCAGTTTCGTGATTATGATTGCCTGTGTGCACGACGAATTATCGTTCGAAGGGCGTTCATTCATTTCATCTCGCATGATCTTGTAGTATATTTACATATGTGTAATATGCAACGTACATCTGTTTTTGTCTTAGTAAGTGTAGCACTCCTGCAAGGGTAAACAGAGAGGGTTTACCTAGTATTGTTGCGGCGTTCCTCCGCTGTCCGTAATAACGTTGCTTCAAAACATATGCGGTCTACACCGCACTGCACTTGACTACCATCGGAAGGACACCTTTAAGAGATTATCAAACCTGCTATCAGTGAAAGGGCACAGACGCGATAACACGAGGACTCAGAAAAGCAAGAGGCGCACCTCCAGTCAGAAGTGCTACAAGTTCGTGCCCAGTTGCGGCGATGAGCCCGTTGATGAACCCGCTGTGTGCAGTAATCGAAATTACTTATTCAATTTCAAGCCAGACCTAAAGTCAGCCGAGAATATGGTAAAGCGAACAGGAAAGAAAGTGACTAACCGAGTTCCTCGTCTTCTTCGAAAATGTAGTCAAGCACGAGCCTCGCACGTTCCGCGATGTGTGCGTGCTCTTCGCGCACTTTTGGATCGTGCAGTTCGTCCTCTTCTGTGAACCCGTCTTCGACGGCGAAATCCGGGAACGCCGAGCGAAGGTAGGAGAGGCTGCGCCGCTTGTCACACGAGTGCACGCCGTACATCTCGCGGCAGTTCTGCACAATACATAACCATTCAATCATCCGATCGATTTCTTTAAACAAAAAACACAGTCATGAGATAATCGAGCGCAGCGCACCTCCAGAACAAGCGGCGTCCTCTGCCTGAATTCGACGATGCCCGCAAACGTAAGCTGACACGTCCGCAGCGCGCGCGTCAAGGGGCTACAATACAGCTTCGCTGGTAGCGGGATGTCCGCTTTCAGTTCTTCCTTCCACAGGGCGTTCGCATCGCGCGCCTGGTCTTCGCCTAGGCTTGTCAGGAGCGGATCGGCTGAAGAAGACCGAAATATCAGAGAAATAGGTAATTTCGAAATCGCACACATTTTATCATGCGGAGGAAAGACTTACGACCCCAGACAATCTTGCCGTCACCGTCGAGTTTAGCCCAATATCTGATGAGCATTTTCATGAGCATTCCGTCCAATAACTGCAATATATATATATACGTACTCGTTCCAGTCCTCCAAATTGACAAATGTTATATTCGAAAACATAAAGTAGGTCTGAATAGATGTCATAGCTCACTTTTACGCCATACTTGAGCTCCGCAAGATTATCTTCATAGCGCATATCAGCAAAAATCCGCGGTCCCGCAAAAGATGAGTACGAGAGCTATGTTCACTCACGAAATCCCTGTCCATGCCTACCGGCGATGATAAGCTTGTATGTGATACCCTTCTGCGATTCCTTGTTGAGTGTCTCAAGCTTGCTGAGGAGCTTGTGCCAGCGGTCTGAGGATGCGTCTAAGAGGCCGAACCTCACAGAGTCCTGCAAAAAAGGGAGACGCACAGTCAGGAAAGCTGATATGGATAATTTTTCAATGGTCCCGCACCTCATCAAGAGCGAGAGAGCCTTCGTCTTGAGCAAAGAAGCCTTTGACGACCTGTCAATTATTTTCTCAGCTAGCCTCGATTTCCTTTCACAAGGAGCGTTAGGGAAACTTGCCTCATACCTTCTCAAGAGATTGACCATGTTGGTAAGTTTTCTATCTTTCCTGAGTATGAGTATAAGAATCAGAGCCAATACACGAGTCTGACATTTCGACATTGTCCTTACCCTTAGAAACCGGTGATGAACGACGCGTACGCGATAGATACTTACACGATGCTGCTAGCTTTGAATCTTTCAGCCCAAGAAGCATTAAGACCACTGCCAAGCCCGTATTTGAAGGACTTCGGATATGAGCTCTTTTAATTAAAATCGCCGTTTGGAAGGGTCCTCATGGCGTTTGCAGCCGACTTGCTGGTCGAATCACGTCGCGACGCTGGAACGCACGTGTCAACCGTTGTCAGCGACATTGGTCAGCAAAGGACGGCGCTAGCGCGAATTCTACCGCAGAAAGAACAGAGGGGGACTTGAAGGGGCATCAAAATTTATGAAGCCAAAGGCGGACAGGCGAACAGGTGCAATTCGATCATTGGGTGAGACGAGCTAGAGCCAATGTAAGTATTGTAACTTATATACCACAACGAACGAACTATTGTGCTAAAACGCGCTGGTCTACAAATCATGTATAGCTAAGAAGAATCTACTCTGTAAATTGTGTTTGATAGAATAAACGTATGCTATGCTTTGCGGAATATATCACTTAGTAAGCATAAAAGTCATGCAGAAATACGGAGGGCTTACCTAAGTAAGTCTATTAGTTGACCCTGCCCCTCAACGTCTAGGCCTGAGCTTTCAAGAAACAGTCTACGCCTTAGTACACTTGACCACCATCGGAAGGACACCTTTAACAGAATATCAATTCTATAGTCAGCAAAAACACAGTCGTGGTTAAGTGAGAAGATACGCACCTCCAGTCGGCAGTGCCACGGGTTGATGCCCGGCCGCCCTGTTGAGTCCGTTGATGAACTCGCTGTGAGAAGTAATCGAGATAACTTGATCATATCCCAACCCAGAAGATCACTTAAGTATGCTTCCACAAACAAGAATACAAGAGGCAACAGCAACTGACCGTGCTCCTCGTCCCTCTCGAAGATGTAATCAAGAACGAGTCTCGCGCGACTCGTGACATGCGCGAGCTCCTCGCGCACATGTGGGTCGTGCAGCTCATCCTCCTCTGCGAAGCCGTCTTCGATGGCAAAATCCGGGAACGTCGAGCGCAGGTAGGAGAGACTGCGCCGCTGGTCGCATGTGTTCACGCCGTATATCTCTCGGCAGTTCTGCAGAATGCCGGGATAGGGATACAATAAATTGTCGCAGGAACTCAGATAGACGAAATTAACGCACCTCCATGATAAGCGGTGTCCTCTTTGAAAAGTCGATTACGCCCGCGAACGTGAATTGGCACGTTTGCAGGGCGCGCGTCATGGGGCTGCAGTACAGCTTTGCCGGTAGCGGGATGCCTGCCTGCAATTCCTGCTTCCACAGTGCATTCGCGTCGCGCGCTTGGTCCTCCCCTAAAGCTGTGAGACGTGGGTCGGCTAGAAAAGATAGAAAGTATGAGGAGATTAGTGGTATCCAGCTCGTGATTTATCTTGCGGAAGAAAGACGTACGGCCCCAAACGATCTCTCCGTCTCCAGTCAACTTGGCCCAGCGCCTATTAACCACTTCATGAAAATATGTACGAGGCAAATGTGGAACTCATGTATACGTACGCGTTCCAAACCTTCAAATCCGATAATGTTTGATATTCAATGTCATGTATTCGATCCAGATGTATACTGCGATACTAACCTCTGTGCCGTACTTGATGTCTCCGAGATTATCTAAGGTAAGATGCAGAGGCTTTATTAGGTTAAACGCCGCACATGCAGGGGGTAGGCTATCTACTCACGATATCCTTGTCCGTGTCTGGCTGCGAAGATGAGCTTGTACGTGACCTTGGTCGACTCGTTGTTGAGAATCTTCAGCTTTTCGAGAACTTTGTGCCAGCGGTCATCTGATGAGTCTAAGAGACCGAACCTCTCAGGCACCTGGAAGGGGAGAGAAGGCAGGATGGTGATGTCAGGAAAGTTGATACGTTGAAAAGGTCGATAATATCGCACCACTTTAGGGGCGAGAGAGTTTTCATCCTGAGCGAAGAAGCCCTTGACAGTCTGTTGAGTCGTTTTACGGTCAGTCCACAATTTACTTCCTAATGCTAACTGACAGACTCGCCTCGTAACTTCTTGCCATATTATTGGCGATTCGTTTCCTCTAAGATCGACGAATAGATCAAATATATGAGTATGATCTTCCAAAAAAATCCCTGCATAATCACCTTGAGACTTCCGCCGATTCCAGCTTGACGGCGCGAAGACGACGAAGGACGAGTCATGACGTCGACCGTCGACGCTCGCAGTCACTTTGGCGTACAGGCACGTGATGGGTCACAGCACGCGCTATTTGTCAGTGTCACTTTTTGAACCTGACATGCAACTCTCGCGACACTGCCGAAGTACAACCTCATTTTGTCTTCCCTTGCTTGTATCTTCCACGATGATACGTAGCTCACAAGCTGAAGGGAAAGCAGGATCTGGAGATGGAGTAAGTCTTGCTCAAGGAAGAGGACGGAACCAAGGCGCAGGACGAGGAGGCCGGAGGAAGCGCGACTTTCCCAGCCGGGTGGACAGGACATCTGAAGATGGTCGAGGCGAGGTGCCGGAGAGGGTGGGAGATAGTTCTGGCTCTTGGAAGAGAGACAAGCCGAAGCCGACGCATTGTGAGTCCTCGTGTAATATCTCGACAAATGTGCTTATTCTCCACCGCAGTCCTTTCTATCCCTCTCGTAGGTTCTGTACCAGATTATTTGGGAATATATTACTTCATATGCGTTTCATGCATCCATTCTCAAGGGTCACATTCCCGCCGTTCGTGAGGCTGTCTCGTCGTTCACATCGGCGCTATCCGCTCAGTCCTCGAATGTACCTATCAAAGGGCTCGACGAGAGCATCATTATTCCCGCACGGAGACTCCATCTGACTCTTGGTGTCATGAACCTCAAGGATCATTTGAGCATGCCTCTTTCCCCAACGTCTTCTAGACCACCTGAAGTATTGCACACGAACTCAGGCAATTTAGAACTGCCAGAAAAGACCGTCACCTCGGCTTTTTCGCTCCTTCAATCCTTACGCCCGCGCATCCTCGGAATTCTTGATGGTGCGCCGCTGCGTGTTCCGCTGCAACAGATTGGCATCCTGAAGCCGGAGCGCGGGGATCCAGGGAAGGCACACGTCATGTACGTAGGACCCATTGAGGATGTTCCGTGCACAGATTCCGAGTCACAAGACGTGCGGAGGCTGGCTCTTGTTTGCAGTAAGTGTACATCCCGAATGAAGGCTCGTTGTTTCATTCATTGTACTGGTTTATCAGAGCTTTTAAACGAGGAGTTCCTCCGTGCCGGACTTGTGATCAATGACAAGCGTCCTTTAAAGGTATGTCCATTTTCGTGGCATGACACGTGCGTATGATTAACGCTACCTCGCCAGCTGCACTGCACCCTCCTCAACACTGCACACCGCAGACCACGGCCGAAGAAGGCAGGATGGCATGCGCGCACGCCGTTCTCTTTCTCGGATGTGCTTGCGTCGGACGCATTTAGGGCGATATCAAAAGCAACAACAACCTCGCCAAATACAGGCTCTCGGATAACCGTGTCGACAGTAGCTCCTATATCCTCCGCTCTGGAATCGAGCGCGTTTCCGACTCATTCATCCAGTGATCAGGTTTCTGAGATCAATACCCCAGATACTATCAAACGTGACTTTGCCGCCTTCCTTAGTCCTCTCAACACGCCTGATCTCTCCACAACGACTCAATATCCCAGCTCCGCACAAGGCGCTCGCGGAAAAGTCGGACGTGGTCAACAGGTGCATCACGGGCACCCCGTCGACCTTGGCACTTATATCGTGTCCGAAGTCCAGGTGTGCCGAATGGGGAGCTGGGGTCCGGAAGGAGAGTACGAGTGTGTCGGGAGGATTGAGCTGTAACTTCGGTATGTAATAGAGGTTGCGCTTAAGCTGGCTGCAGGCGATCTCGCGACTTGACCAAACGATGATTAGAGTGACGACGAAGAACCTCTGAAATATGGTTGTAGACTCATATTACTGATTTGCTAAGTAAACCCTATCTTGCTCTCTTTTCCATCATGCAAAATAGCGATCAGTATCCGTCGCTGCTCTCGTCGACAGGGGTGTTTTCCATCCCGCTGATTCTAGCTTGCGCTCTCCCTCTTCAATTATCTATGCAATTGTCGAATAATCACACCCGACCTTATCTAAAAACCTACGACACGCTGAATTTATTCACAAGACATCATCATTTGACAATTTGGACATGAGAAGATTTATCTTTGGCAGCAGCTGTTGTCTTGACTAAACTTTCCGAATGCATACGAGATCACTTTTGGTTCTCTGCTACGAATTCCTTGACCTGGTCGACGGGGACGAAGATCCAACGCTGGGTTAACGCGTGTGCGTTGACGGGCTTTGACAAGACGTATGCGTGGTTATAATCTCCCTGTAAGTTAGCAACCCGTGCATCAGCCTAAGCATTTTATTCAGGAGATATGGGAAACTGACGTCGGCACTGGGGCTATAAGTAATAGCATTCCTCTGGAAATCCAGGATCCTGCGTGATTTTATTTGAGTACGTTTGTAAACTAAGTGAACGAACTCGGACCTGAACTGAAGCGCATGGCCTGCGACAGGATCAAGCGTCCACACTTGGGGCGTTTGACTCTGCTGGACGAACCCGCTCTGTTTTATACAAAACGAAGAGTACATTGGAACCAGACCAGTTCGAGTTGCTGATTCTGGACGTACCTGAACGGCATTGGACACATATCCCCTCCGAGAAATATCAGGATCTGTCTGCTGGACGACTTCGAGGATGCGTATAGTCACGTTCTTTCCCCTGGTGGTTGGGTCCGAAGCGAGGACGAACTAATGCAGCGGGGATTTTGTCATTGTGAGACTGGAAGAGAGCGAACAGGTTGACTTACCTGCTGGTTCGTAGTCATCAACGGATTGAAGTCCAAGCCAAGGATGGGCTTTGCCTTCTTGGATTTTGAACTGTGAATTGTCGAAGATATTCAGTTTCTCTACGTTGAACACGTAGTATGCGCCATCGGGAGGATAATAGACTGGGGGGATTCGGACCATTGCCGTTGATTGTGGATAACTTGAAGAAAGCGAAGTGGGTCTTTATACCCAGCCTAAGGCAGAAACCCTGTATAGTCTGAACCAGGTACCACTGCGCAGAGCAAGGTTCAATTCAAAATTTAGGCTACATTGCATTCTAGTCAGTTGATTCACCTCGACAACAACTTCGAGTCAAGTAGACATAACCCCTTACTAATAAGGGCGCGGAGACAAGTCTGCATCCGTTGGATTTGATGGGGAGACATCTGAAACCTGAAGCAAATAGCAGCGGACAGGTCTACAAAAGGGAATGGGGCAGTTCTACCGTCATGGCTCACAGTTGGGGGCTCTTCACTGTAGGCACCCACACTAGAAGCATCTGGTGTAAGCCGGTGGCTTACCAGCTGGGCGTGCGGGTTGGGCATGCCGAAACCAGTTGCTTATATACTTCCGGGAATTGGAATCACTATAAAGTGATTATTCAGCCTTTTGGTGTAACGGTTTTAGGCGGCCGGAAGTCCTTGACCCACTTACATCTGGGCGCCTACTATCAACTTCGGAACTTCGCGGAGCAGGCGCTGTGCGACTTTTAGCAAGTTCTTTCCTTTGTACAGGTACTACCGCTCGTTCGCCATACCTACAGGCCAGCTTAAATATCTCCTTACTTCTTGAGCTGTCTAAGGCTCTGAACATGTCGATTTCTGTGTTGCTGCATTGTATCATAAATGCTGCTCAGTATGTTCTTCAAAATCTAATCTTGTCGTTGCACGTGGTTTTTCCTGTTTATCCGCTGAGCAGATTATAGAAGCGGATCTCAAGGGAAAAAATATGCTCTCAATGATCCCATTTGAAAAAGTTCTATCCCCTTTCTTTTGCATACCTAGCTGGCGTGTGAGTTCTACCTTAGTGCGTTGCGTTACGGGCGGCAAACGCTCTGACGCCGGAGCGCAATACAACTTCAAGTTCCATGCAGTTCTGGCTGGAATTTTGCTCCTCATGGGTGAAAATCAAATTCCCACACCCTCAATGTGCCTAAATGAGACACCCACGGCGCTACGCCCGAGCGAGTCTTTGACCATAACTATAATCTTCGGATGATCAATACGACGCATGTCCGTCTTCTCCGCTTGGAAGCGAATGGAAGGTAGAATGTATGTCCTGTTCTGCTAAACTTAGTCCAAAGCAATTGTCCGTCGCTAATGATTCATCAGTCTCGAACTCTCGGCATGCCAGATTCTAAAATCGGCCGCACAGTTTGAACGCCCGATGCATATCGCGGAATCGTTCCCGTCGCAGCAACTTCCATGCCTGTACATCAGAAAATGTTCCTGAGCCCCGAGCTTCGTCGAAATCTCGAGAATTAGGTACTTGAATGAAGGGTCCACCTTCTCCAGTTGATGTTAGACAGTCCTTGAACGCGAATGCTTTGCAAGAGTGTCACGAGTTTGGAGAACCTCTGTCGTGCGCTTCATTGGGTAAATTATGTGCTGAAATGGTCCGACATCACCTTGTCGAAAAGACAAGAGGCTCTTCGAAAGCCTCCAACTTGTCTCCGGAACCAGAGTGCTTGACGTTTGTGCGGGGAAATAATTCTTGCCCGGAAAGCTAAAGTCACACTGACCGTACAGATACGTCGCAAAACAAAAAAGTACTTACCGAATTGGCAGCCAGTATCGTGCCGGAACAACTCGTCGGAAGGTAAACGACGAGCGAAAGAGGATATCCTGATCGCTCTAATTGCTCTGGAATTTCTGAAAGCTTGGTCGCTCTGAAGGAAAGGATTGACGACCGGCCCGGGCGGTTATCGTTTGCGGAGTTTCAACCATTGCTCGACTGGTACGCGATCACAGCCACGGCACCGCTTCCCAGTGGTGGTTTCGCGTTTTCTCCGTTTCGTACTTCTGGCTTCTCTCTTTCATTTCTATATTCAATGTCTGAGACGGTCAGAAGGAGTCTAAGAGTATCGCTACAGACTGCCTGCTACTTTCCAGCAGAGAAAAGGAGAAAAATCTCGGTAGCCGCGGCAGCCTCGACATCCGAGTCGCTGGCAGTCACGCGCGACGCGGAGGACACGTCTTCAGTTGAGTCAACAAAGGCAAAGTCTAAGACAACAAAAAAGAAAAGGAAAAAGGTAGTTGAAGAGCCAAGTCCGTCTGATTATCCTAGGGTCGCGAGCGAATGGAAATTTGGAGCACATGTCTCAGCCGCTGGCGGCGTCGAGAATGCTGTCCTGAATGCTGCAGAAATTGGGTATTTACTATTTTAGAGAGCCCTCGCGAATTGTTTTGAATGATGACTTGTCTTTTTTCAGCGCGAATGCATTCGCGCTCTTTCTAAAGTCGCAGCGTAAATGGTCTTCGCCAGCTTTGTCAGAAGAGTCAATATCCCTCTTCAAGACTCGTATGGCGGCGTTCGGATACGACCCATACCACGTCCTGCCCCACGGCAGCTATCTTATCAACCTGGGAAATCCAGACGCGTCAGCACACTTTGATCTTACCCGGTCTGTACTCGCGCTGAGTCAATATAGTGACAAACGACAAAAATCGTACGATTGCTTCCTTGACGATCTCCGACGGTGCGAGCTGCTCGGGCTACCGCTCTACAATTTCCAGTAAAGGAATCTTTCGTCATAATCGTCTACTTCTCTACTAATTTTAATTACCAAGCCCCGGATCGACAGTTGGCTCCGCGGCGAAAGAAGAATCGTTTACTTTCATCGCCGAATGTCTCAACAGAGCTCATAAGGAGACGACATCCGTCATCACTGTCATTGAAAACATGGTGCGTCTCCTCTATCTTCTGCCATTTGCCGGATTCCTCCCTCTCACTTCCAACCTTCCGGGCTCCGTAACCCCTGTTTATCTCTTCTGTAACTCATGTTATTGTTCTGTAACGCAGGCAGGCGCGGGCAACGTGATCGGCTCAAAATTCGCCGAGATCGCGCGAATAATCGAGCAGGTGGAAGACAAGGGGCGCATCGGCGTGTGTTTAGATACCTGTGAGAACGTTACCATTCTTTACTTATATAACTTATATCTGAACCGTCGATGTCGAAACTTCTTCAGGTCATGCTTTCGCCGCTGTAAGTTATATACGAGAGCGTTGTCTCGATATACACGTTGATTACGTTCGGACAAACAGGGATATGACATCAGGACGCGAGAGGGATACGAGTGAGCTTATATTCTTTGCTTCTATATTTCCTCCGCGTGCATCTGCTAACTCTGTCTTAATCTTCAACAGAGCAACGCGTCAGTGTTCCCTTAAAAGCTCCTTAGTCCCTATACTCCTTGATAATGAATTTTGGCTAACCTGCTTCAACCAATCCATCTGCCGGTCATCTCTTTCGTTCGGGTTAGTCGCTGAGTTTGACACGCAAATCGGGCTGCGTTACCTCCGCGCGCTGCACTTGAACGATTCCAAGGCACCTTATGACTCGAACAGAGACCGGCATGACAATATTGGACTGTACGTCGTCTTCGCTGCTTTTCGCATCCCTGTTATTTCATGTTTTAAGTTCTCTCGCCATACCATCCAAACCGGAGTGCGCGTTCTCCTTCCTTTGCAACTGCTTCTGCTTTCTACTCAAACCCTCTATGTTGAATGACCCGCCCGACTGACATTACATTATCCTAGCGGACACCTCACCTTAATGCCCTTTGCCCTCGTCGCTCGCGACACGCGTCTCAAGGGCATTCCGCTCGTGCTCGAGACACCCATTTCCTTGGCGAATTCGAAAGAGGAATCTCCTGAGATCTGGCGCGCCGAGATCAGCATGCTCAATCGACTGTCCGCGATTGACTATTCTAGTGGGTGCGAATCATCTGAAGATAGCGAAGCGCGGATCTTGGAAGAGATGGTACGAGGGGCGGAAGAGGTAGTGGGGAGGAAGTGCTTGCCAAACGACGTGGGTGGAGGGGAAGTGGGAAACGTGACAATTTTGAAAAAGGCAACAGGCGCCAGGAAAGAGAAAGAAAAAGGCAAGCGGAGGAAGCTGTTTAAATCTGGGAGCGATGAGACAAGTAGAGGATGCTCGCACGATTGAGATATTTGGCATATATCTAGCATATTTACCACTACTTGTAGGTCTTCTGAGATCTGAGCCTTCTTCTCCATATGCCTGTGCTCATCAGACCCTACGAATTCTTCAGTTTCAGTCTTGTCGACGAGGCGCTTATTCTTTTTGATGGGATCTTCACACTCAACTCTCGAACATGCCGCGACGGCAGGATTCGGCATAGCCAAACAGTTCGCAATAACATCGATGAAGATCGAATCAAGCTACCGTGACAGCCATGTGTGAATCATCGCATTGTTGATCTCAAACTCGACTGGAAGATCGCGCCAAAAGCCATCAATTTGTAGGTGGTCTACGCACCATTTGACCGTTGTGCTGTCAACATCGATGTAATCGTCTATAACTAGGCTCTATCTTTCTTCTCTGTCCAAGCCAAGGCGTGATCTCGAATCCCAGAGCGGCTATGACTCGGTCGATTCGGACGCATTCACCGTTCTTGTATCAAGTCTATCCTGGTATCTCGCCTTTTGTCTCCATCAGGATCTCAAATTGCTATATCTTATGGAAGAGGATGCTGGATCTTCTCCTGAAGATTGAGCTCATGCCAACTGCGTCGATACCAGCGAGGCTGAAAGACTTCGATCAAATCAGATCCAGTAAGTCTAGCTCCCATCATCTCCAGATCTTTCAATTCCGAATTCGAACTTTACTTGGATGCCGAGCCACTACTACCCAAATATAAACTGATGCTTCGTATAGTCCCTCTCATCAGGCTGGCACTCTTCGACAAACATGATGTCTACCACATCGTCCGTTTCATCCCTTTCTGACCTGCAAGGCATATTCGCATGTCGGTATCTCAGCAGTATGTTGAATCGTACCATTCACCTGCACGCTCTAATCGCTGAAACAGTTGCGGGAATTGCAATACTTCTTTACGACACCTTTTTAACCATGGACCTCGAACAGAGTACGGTTTGGAGGACCAGGTTTACAGTCCCCAAACTATCATACCTAGTTTATCGGTATGGAATGCTGATATGCATGTTTTTTCTTGTTCTAAGTTAGTGTAATCTCTTTCTAAATCACACTATCCTGTCCTGAAAGATAACACCTGAAAAGATACATCCTCTTCAAGCGAACTGTCAGACGCATGGGTATGAGTGATTACTCTCTATTATCTCAGTCCTGACTATTCTCTCGGTATCTAAATTCACTTGAACAATTTCTAGTAAGTGTAATAGGACGCTGCCAACCGTAAATGCTTGCTCATGTCGGTTTATTAGGTGTGCGCGCACTTCCATAGTCCTTGCTGTATTGATTTTTCTCGCCGACGCTGTTGGGCACGGTTCGTTATCCTTGCTAGCTGTATCAACCGCTGTTTTTAATTTTGCGTCTTCATTGGAAGGGCTCGTTATTTTCCGCACATTTGTGCTTTGGGAGCGCAGTGCACACATCCTGAAACTCTTATTCCTGGGATCTGCGATCGTCAACGTCATCGCTACGGTCTTCGTCGGCCTTACTGTGCGCTACTTTAAAGGTAAGGTCTCGGTTTTGTGTCCTCATCCAATGCTCTCAGGTTCTGCTAGAAGATTTCTAATGCGTTCTCTACACAGAGAGTTCTTTCTTCATCAAAGAACTCCGAGTGTGCTCCACGGTCATCCATCCACTTTTCCTTTTGGGATTTTGGGCAATGCAGGTCCGTTCAGTAGACGATCTTCTGGATTTTCTCTTTCGTGTGTCTGCATTCATATGTTCTTTAAATTTCTGACCTTTGTTCTAAGGCAATATTTGACATATATGTTCTCATACTCCTCCTATGGAATGCGATGGATCGCCCGCGTCTACCAAATCAAAAACTATTCAAGATCTTGCATGAGGATGGTGTATTCTTGATCATTGTGAGTTTTTATCAAAGCATTTTCGTATGTTCTTTGATCCTTAACATCGTCGCACAACCCAAGATCACTTGGGGTACGTCAAAGTTTACATTTTGTATAGACCCTCTATACCTGATGATCTCTTGTTTGACATCCTGATACGATCATAGCCTTTCGAATGCTCAATTTGCTCATGTGTGCCTCTGGAAATGTGAGTTTAGCTTCTCATCAATGATTACGTTTCTCATGGTTTTTAACGCTCTCGCAGCCCATCCTCCCCATGGTTGGGATGTCTTTCGTCGAATCCGCGATAACAGCCATCAATTCTCGCCTGCTTTTGCAGATATTCGGTTCTGAGAAAAGCATGACACGCTCTATTTCGAGGACCAAGAGCGAGAGGGAATGGGCCGTACATCCTTCGCGCGAAATCGAGGACCTAGACGCCAACACGAAGTTATATACGGAGTTGGAAATGCATTGTATGCCTCGACCTTTGAAATGAAAGAGAGAGAATAGGTCTCATAGAAATGTAATGACGTTGTGAGTACCCCAACGAGACGAAGGTTCTGAATACACTCGGATGGAAAAAAACATGTGTACGGCTGATTATGCATTCGGTACTCTGTACGGAACTTGGCTCTATCTCTCTTCACTTTTATATTACTACCAATGTATCGCAAAAAGCACGGGCTGACTGCAGAGCAAAGTCAAAGACTTGTCGATCATCCGGAATGGCCTGGCATGTCCGGAGGAACCTGGTTTGTCTTGCAGGGAATAACCACGCCAGGCGGTTTAACGAGAGGCGTAAGCGGTGATGAACGGTGAGTTGTCGTTCCAGAGGTACCAAAGGAAGATGGGGGTGGATGCGGAGGCATGCAAAAATTACAATATGAAAGCATCGGATGGATCAGACATTTGAATTGATTTCTGCAAGGCTCAGCGACTAATGGAAAGTTTTTAGTTATGCGAGCATCATAGGATCAAAAGCGTTACGTAATTGCCTCGAGATTAAGAGAATAATTCTTTGGCTGAATACGTAATAACCACGTACTTCCTTCTTTACATACGTTTGTCAACGACATCGACGCGACGACGGCCACCAACAAAATACACGCATTTCCCTTCAAGGCAGCCGGGATGAAATGAATTATCAATAATCACTGCCTCTTGCTACGCATGATAATCAACAGCGCTATTGTCCTGCCTCCGACTCGACCCCGTTACTGATGACGCTGCACGACGCTGATGTTGTCTCGCGCTGTTGTCCTTTGTCCGGTGCTCTTACGGGACGCTTTTTTACTTCAAAACTGTGTAGAAAGATGCTCCGGGTAAGTCGGCAAGGCCGACACTGATGAGCTGTGCATGCATCACTGTTTTGAATTCTATAATGAAAGCGATCTCTCTTCTGTATTCCACGTATCCTTAGATGTCTGCAGACGATCGAAAGATATAATTCTTCAACCTCAAACTGCCAAGGTCCTCGGAGAAGCTCATTGTCCGTACCCGCATTCTTAGTCGATCTCTACTCCCCGCCGTGTCACCTCGATTCGTCGCTTGTCGTCTTTCCTCACCCATCTACACATCATTTCTACCGCCTTCGATTTTGCGTTTCATGTCTCGCGAAGTTTAGGAACCCACACATGGCCATCAGCGCCGCTTTTCCAATCCTCGATGTGTTCCCTCGGTACTTTTGAGAGTGATCAACGTCCGGTTGCCTCGGTGCACAGGCTCTGATTGCGTCTTTAGCCTATCCTGTTTCCATCACTGCATCGCCGACGTCTGACTTTTCCTCTTCGTCCCGGAGCATTGTAAGTCCTCGCACCGTGCCTTCATCCTTTCGGCCTATCTTCCTGCAAGCTTCAGGTTCGCTTTCTTTCTTTTCTGTGTTTTTCGTCAATACGGGCTCGAGCTGATGCTCACCCACTCACGACTTCATGAGCCTTCTGAAAAATCTTGTGGAGAGCAATAACGAATGTTTTACCAATCTCACTATCGAGCAACGGATAGGACTTTCTGTACGTTTATTCATTTCGTGCGTCTCTCATTTCACTTTCTTATGCATCTTTCTTTTACTGGTACGCAAGTTTGTCGTCATCGCATCCTTTTTCAGCCTTTTCGCCGTCCTCGGGACAATCGTTTTGTATCTTGTACGTCCAGTTCGCTTTTCTACATATACTTATGGGCCAGCTAAACCGTACATTGCCCTCAGCAAGACCTGGCGCGAGCAATCCGCGAATCTCCTGGGGCATGGTCCCCGCTGAGAACAGATATCGATGCATACTTTGTGAGTGGATAGAAACACATTCCATCTCCTTCATGACTATTGTCTGGTCTCTTGTTCTTTTCTTCCTATCGCAGTCTGATGCTAAATCGTACTTTGGACTGAAATAATTGCAATATCCGTTTTTACAGCTCTCGCTTCTCCTCGCAGATGCACTGGTTGCACTCGGTGGGATCATGAACCTCAGGTGGATCATGCAAAGTCGGAGCATATGCGGCGGGTATTGTTCGACGCAAGGTATGCCATTTAGCTTAATGCGTACTTTCTTCCTTCTAAACATATCTGTGCTATGCCACTCATCTACTCGTCGCCCTTTGCCTGATTGACATTTTTCTGGGAATCAATTTCACTTCTTGACAATGCGAAGGTGTTCTTCAACAGGCGGGTACGCCTGCGGTCGCGCTATCTACGCTCGTATGTCTGCATTTTCATTAATGCTGAACATTTGTCTGAACTGGAAAACCATTACCCACGACAGGCCATTACGTTTCACACATTTTTTGTTATATTCTTCCGCTGGACTCCCCCTTCGACGCGCTTGCTCGGACTCAGCGTTATTATTGGGATTTGGACATTTTTGGTGGGTATTTCAACTAAGTCTTCCGCCCCACTTCCTTCTCTTTTCGTATACGTATGGATAAATTCTCTTCATTTAGACCCTCCTTGTCCTCCTTCCCATCCTCTTCACACAGTACGACAAGAAGCAATTCTACACACCAACCCCCACATGGTGCTACATATCCCAATCGCACGGAATTCTACGAGTCACGGCCGGGTACGCATACGCGTGGCTTGCAGCACTCGGAGAAGTAGTGGTTTACGGCCTGCTATGGGCGCGACTAAGGGGGTGCATCACGGTCGAGTTAGGCGGGAATGGGAGAAGGCAAAGGGACGAGAGGAGAAGGAGTACGCGGATACGCTGGTCGGGATGGGCGGGCTCAAGGGCTATTGGAATGGAGACCACGGAAGCCAGTGGTCGAGAAGGTAGGAACGAGGATTCAAGGCGCGCGCAGAACGAGGCTCGCAAAATGCTCTGGTACCCGTTATGCTACATTGTGAGTTGTCCATCTTATCTACCTTTATTTCTTGCATCATTCGAGTGATCTGTTGACTTTCTTCTCTTACTTTGGGTGCATTGCAGATCATCATCCTCCCACTCTCCGTGACGCGCTGGACCTCGTTCCTCGCTCATTCGTCGCAACAAAGAACGGAAATTCCATTTGCGTTGACAGCTGCAGTAGAGGCTCTTTTCAAGCTTGGGGGTCTTGCGGACGTTCTGCTCTTTGCTATCACACGGCCAAATATTCTGCTCTTCGGTTCCTGGAGGGATGTAGGCAGACGAGGAGATGCACTGGGAAGGCGGAGAGAGGACAGAAGGAGCGCTGGCTGGCTGGGTGTGTGGAGTCGAAGCTGGAGTCGAAGCAGAGAAGACAATGCGGTCGGGTTCGAGCTCAGAAGGACGAGTGGAGGAGGCGACGGTGAAAGTGGAAGGATTATGAGAGATGTGCACGGCTTCGTTCCAGACCAAGCGATCGACAACATTCTGTTTTCGAACTCCGAGACTTCTGAGGACTACGCCGCCGATTCAGATTCGGCCGGAATATCATTTCCGGGTGAGGCGAGTGTACTCGACCATGAACTTCAAGCTAATCTCGAGCCCGACGCGGCGGAGCTAGCCCGGCCATTGCCTTCGAAGTCCAAGTTTACTCCACTGACAGTCGACATTCCCTCCCCACGCGTCAGTAGCGTGTTTGGCACATGGGTTGAAATGCAGCGCGTAGAGCACGTACTAGAGTCATCGGGCGAGGATGCAGGATTACGCTACCACAGCCATGTTAATGGCCGTTGCGTTCGGACTGGTCCAAAAGCGTATGCAAATTCTAACAGTGGAAATGCGGGAGATTCAAGGGATGGGGGTGACGGAGGAGCTGTCCAAGATAACTCTCATGTTCCAAATTCAAAGCTGGGATTGCAGTTGGGTCGAGAATCAGTCGAAGATCCGATGCTGCAGCTCGCTATGTTATCCGCGCAGGGTGAGGTGGCGCAGCGGCGACGAGTCCAGGAAGGAATGGACCCTTTCAGCGCTAGCGTATCAAAAATTGGTGGTGTTCCAGGTCAAGAAGGCGCAGAAAACCGGTATACTGAATCTCGTGCTTTGATTCGTGAGGAAAAGCTATTTGAGCTGCATCCTGAGATGCTACCGGACACTCCTCAGGATCCTCTTCAAGAACATCTGCCGCGTCTAAAAGCATTGCATTCCCCCATGTCCCCTTCTCTCTCTCTATCGACCGCAGCCTCGGCCTCCGTGCCAAATTCCAGCCCGCATGTACAGCGGCACCCGCGTGGCCCGCGCCCGCTTCCGCCTTCTCGTCCATGCACGACGTCTTTTTCGAGTGTTCCATCAACGTTGGACTATGACCCTTTTTCATCGTCAGCGTCCGGATCTCGGTCTGCAAATACGCCAGTGCAGAACTTGTGCCCGCCACGTCTGACTGTCGCAACTGATAAGCCACATCCTTCCTTGTATATCCCTCCCCAACAATCAGCTCGGCCTCCACGCGATTGCACCTCGCTCACCTCCATACGCGTCGTTCATGATCGCGATCTCCCACCGTCTGGATCGGCTTCATCTCAGCACTCAGCGAGCGCAGGGACGTCGATCTCGCCGCGGTCAAGGCATAGGACGTTGGTGCGAAGGGAGGAGAAAAAAGGGAAGGGAAAGTATGTTTCTTTTATTGAAGTGAGTTTTGCTCAAGCAAATTATGAATCGTTGTGTATTGGCTAATATTCATTCCCGCGGTGCAGATAGACTGACATGAATTCATGACACGATTCGCTTGCACGTTCTCTTCAACGCTTTTGACGTTTTTTCTCACACAAGGACTTGTCTCACATTATTCCATAACCATCTTATACCGAAGTAGCAACTTATCATTCATTACAAATAACCCCGCGGAGCTCTTTATGATCTTGTTTCGACCCAATGGCATTTGAAGTTTGTCTTGAAGGCCAGTGTGTTCCTTAGCCAAAAAGAAGAGTGCGCACGGATGACCGTACGCGGTGTGCGCGCGTGGGATATCAACGTAGGCTGAAGAAATGAATGGTAAGAAAGTGTTCGCTTGGCACGAGGGGGAAGTGATATAGGGCTAAATGGCGGGGTATTGTGGAGGGTGAACATTCCGAGACTTGAAGTCCACTTACTCGTGCCGTACACGTCTGCCAGTACCATCCCGAAAAGCACTCCCAGACCCGTAGCGCCGCCCTCAGCTGCATCCTCTGCTCATAAATCGACAGGCTTTAGTAAGGTTTCCGGAGATTCATGCGGGCTGGGGACATACGCCCCGATGGGGTTCCTCGTACGTCTGTCGAGAATAACAATCGTGTTGTTGTTGTCGAGCATTCTCCTGCGTTTGGTCTTTGGGACGGACTATCAACAGTCCGCTCGCACAAAACCGTCTGAGCTGAGGAGGGCGTTTGATAGCTGATAACGAGTGTTAGGGCGGTGGGATGATGAGATACGTATTGGCTTCATTGTTGCTTGAGTTTTCATGAGACGAGGCCGGCGTTATTGGCAATTCGACGAGCATTGGGTGCTGAAGAGCTTATTGAAGACGGCTGCAACGTAATTACTGAAAATTAACTTTGGCGTCTTGTGTTGATGAAGAAACAAACCTCGGAAGAAAGGAAATCGTGAACATTAGCGTAGCGGTATGCTCGTTGAGTCTCGTAGGTGTAGGCGCACCCCTCTGTACTTAGCGCATAGGGTGAAGGATGCTCAAAGACCTGTAATATATTTCAAGCGGAGGTGAGGAAGTTAGCGACGAGCTAATCGAGGGAGGGAAATGGACGAAGAGAGGGAGAAGAAGCGAGGAGCAAGGAGCAGGGGAAAATGCAGTTCAACGTTTGAACGCAATGAGTAAATACGCTGGGAACCGAAACAAGAAGGGCGGGGACCCACGGTCTGCCTCGAGGCGCAATATAAATGCGGATCATAATTGGTTTCACAGAATCTAATTGGATGCGCTCAGGATGAAACGAGAAAGATGGCGATCGGGCACATACGTGACTGGGACTGGGGCTGAATAAAGGAGAAGGGAAGGGCCTTTTTTTCTCTTTCTGATGGACTCATGGAACTTCTCGAAACCGGGGGAAGAGTGGGTAGTGGGATTTAATAATCTTGTAACGTACATGAATCTGCCAATACACTCCGCACGGAAACGTGCCGTCGCGTTCTGCCATTTGGGCCTGTTTCCACTTTCACAAATAAAGATCAACGGCCGGCCATTCTAACTTAGTTGAATACATCTGCCAGTATCAATTCCGACTAGGCGAGTGGAGTAAAATCGTAAGGGGGGAAGAGCAGCGTCAGAAGAACAAGTGCGGAAAACCCCGAATGACAGCAAACGCGAGCCGCGAGCCGCGTGTCGAGTGACTCAAGCACCGCATCCGACGACGGACTTCGAACGCCTCGGAATTCGTTCAAGATTTGGCTTCTGCGGAAGGCCAAATAACTGCCTGTCGACGACAGACTCGTATCTTTTAGTCCTGCCTGCCGCATAACTTTCTCCATCCGGTCTTTATCCCAGTGATATAAACATTGATTCTGCCGCCGCGTTTCAGACTCATACTGTACATCATTTTCTCGTCTCCGTGACGCGATAGAGTGCAGAAGTATCCTGAACGAGAAAGGAGTTTCTGAAATAAACCTCCGTCCTCGCGATGTTCGTAACCCCACGGACTAGGCTCGCCGAGGAGTCAGGGCACGTTGCAGGAATTAAATTCGCGTACGTTAAGAATTTTTCAAACCTAATATTACCCTTTTCTCTTCGCATTCTATAAGATGCATCAGAATCACCAGAACTCGAGCTCTCAGAGTCGCCGCCCTCATTGCTCTATTGTGTGTATGCAACTTCCACGACGGAACGTCCACGTTCGAGCTAGATTCTCTTTCCCCCCCTTGTTCTATCCTGAGCGCGTCCAACCAAATTCCATGAACGTTATGATTTGCCATAGCCCTCGCCACTGAGCGGGAATCTCCACCTTCACACCGACTTCTTTTTTTATTACATTCGTTACACATGCGTAGCGACGACTTGTCGCCTCACACTTAACCTCATTTTTTTTCGATCCTCGATTTGAGTTCCCTTCTCATTTCTTCTTAACGACTGTATCGTGTACCCTCTTATACCAGATCGGTGGGGGACTTGGATCGCGACGTACTTGACAAGTCAAGCACTGAGCGCACCGCCGACATCGACAACGAGGATAACACGCCGTTAGTTTTCACATTTTTCTTCCTTCCCTGCCCACCTGACGATTCATTACCACCTCATCAAAAACATCATTAGGCCCTTTTGGCGAGTTTGCCAACGATTAGAGCTACCCTCCAGCTCACTCTTCAAGACACAATACCTGCAACCCATCGGAGGCTTCGCTGAATCAACGTATACTCGAGATGTCTCACGATCAAACAGTCCAACCAGAGCCTGTCAACGGGGGTTTGGAGCAGGGCCTAGACGCCCGTCAAGGCGAAGGTCGGAGATACACGTTCCTCGCTGCTCACAGCCACAGTGGTGTAATCCTCCTTGACACACAATCACATCACATTTGCTGGGAATATTATCCGCCTGCGCGTGGATATCCGAACGGACCAGTCGATGTCGTTTCTATCGGTGTGAAAGACGCGGCCGTAGACGAAAGTGCAATACTGGTGATTACTTTAGCGGATGCATATGAGACTGGTAAGCCCCCGATAATCTATTTTCCTTCCTCTATCATTCCACTTTCCGTTGATCTGTTCTCGACCCTATCCTAGGTTTGTGCTAATAGATGATCCTCAACAGAATACGTGGAAGTCTTGTACGTCAGCGCCACAGATCGTCATGGCCAATGGGAAGCCGAACTGGTATACAGCCAAGAGTTGTTCTTCGCGCGTGACGAGAGGGCCGCCCGCTTTACTCGTGTCTTTTGGCGCGCTCAATGTGCGCTGCTGTTCACGATCCGGGGAAGGCGTATCATCCTTGTCGACTGGGAAAACCGTAGGGTCGCATGCGTGTTCACTGTGAGTACTTCGCCCGAAGCCTGAGGCCTTCCTGTCTCCTTTTGTGAAAGTTTTTACTGAGCACATTCTTCAGTCTTCCTCGACCTTCATTTTAAACGCAGTTCTCTCAAGTGGATACCTGGTGTTATTGCTGATATCAGAAGGCGTCTATGACGATGTCGGTTCTTGCTTGGAGTTCGTTTTTGTACACGTGCGCGATATATGGAGCGAAGCGGCGATGGCGTCGAACGGGAGCCGTAGCGCAGGCCTGAGTGTCCAGCTCGATGATTTAGTGACAGAAACGTTCTGGTTCGAATAGCTGGCAAATATTGCTGCTGTGCCTCTTCTCTATAAAATGGACGAGTATTGTTCCAGATGTCAGCGACTTATCGAAATCGCAAGTTCTATTTGTCAGCCGTACCTCGGCTCCGTATGCTTGTTTTTTTAATGATTCACAATCATAGTTGCACGACGTTGATAAAGATGACTCATTTCGCAGAGTATGCTCTGAGCTCCAGGTTTGAATAGAGTGATATCGAGACCCGAAACTCACATGTCGAAGGCATCATTGATTCTACAGAAGTCAGTTGCAACGTCAGACATCGAAACTAGAAAGTAAGTTAAACAGGATTTTCGACGACAGACTAACGAGTAGATTACTTACTTGCTTGCAACAGGCCCAATTGTGGAGTCTAGCGGCACTCTAGAATCTGAGATTTCTGTCCAGGCTCCCTTTACATCTTCCCTAAAAACCAGAAGCAGACCTCATGCCGTTCTTGGTCGAGCGATCGGCCTTAAGCAGCTGAGGAAATGTCGAGCACGCCAGTCTTTAGCGCCGAGAATAATATATGCAAACGCGAACTCAGCGCCAGAAGTACGCGCATACCATCATAAGAGTTCATTATCTGTGCTGTTTGGCTTATGATACGTTCTTCGAATACGCAGTGAGACGCAGAAGGAACTTCAATGGGTACTCCAATATTCAAGGCCCCTGTCTTCGAGGAGCATACTACATAGTGCGCGCACCGCCACTAGTCGGAGGACTGCTCGGAATAAAGGAAGGGTCGGCCCGCATGTAGGAGGCTTACGATGAGCCGACAGTGGAGACGCGTGCTGGACAGTGTCGTCATCGACTTCAGATACAAGATTGGAGGAATTATTGACAGAAAGTAGAGATATAAAGCTAAATAGACTGTGTAGACGCCTTCGTTCAGAAGTTATAGCCAAGGAAGACAGTTGAAAGACCCACGAAATAGTCCCATCTTCCCACCTTCGTCGCTCCTTCGTGGTCAAGTCTCATCCTAGTAAGGTTTGGTTCGCAGATAGAGTTTTTCGGGGATCTTCATCGTAGCAGTTGAGTTTGAAGCAGCCTCAGGATGGAACGCACAGGTTCAATCGGCTGGTCACTGCCGCCGTTGAGCGCGATCCCGAAAGAGGATACTCATACTGTTGAGCCGACAACAGGACGCTGAGATGACACGCGTCGACGACGCACACGAAGAACTCGCGTTCTGGCTTGTCTGTATAACGTGGTAGTACTGTAAAAGAAAAAGTTTGAGTCAAGTCGTGGTCGCTGTGAACGTGTGATCATCGGCGTCGCCGCGGGTTTCGGCGCCATGCTTACATCATCCTCAACATTCTAAACGCCGTGTACGTCGTATGTGCATGGCGCATTTTCCACAGCTACCTCACACGTCGGCCAAGGCTTACTCGGTACGTCGAGCAAACATAAGGAATTCCTGACACGAAGTTGATCATCGTCCGTTAGGTTCTTGCGCCCGCGTCGACCCCGACTAGTATCCCCACGCCCGTCGAGGTTACAGAAATCATAAGGAGATATAGGAAGGCAAGTCATGGATGACATTGCTGGCGCATGTCCCGCTTTCGACAATCGACAAACTCTCTCGACCAGGGTGAGCTCGGCATCGCTTGCATGCAACGTGTCGACACGACTGACCGCATGACGCCCAGGGTATTCTTCGCCCCGGTTTGACTTCGCAAGGACGTGGCACATCCCTCTCACTACTCAAAAGGCGCAGAGGCGTGCCAGATCGCGCTGGCACGATCATCTAAAAGCTCGTCGAGCTGCGACATGGCAGGGACGATGTGTCTGAGGTCTACTACGGACAGTTTCCCAGCGCGTTATGAGCACTGTCGAATTCACGTGAATCCATGATGCGTTTAGATGTTGGACGTGTCGTGGTGGAAATGCTGACCAGACTTGAAGGTGCGTGAATGTGAATTTCTTCGTCTTGATTTCGGAGCTGAAATGCAGTTCTAGTCTTGTCCGAATATTTCACAACCCTAATTGCCTGTCAAACACAATTCAACCATCTTCAGCGCCCAGAACTCGGCGGGGTATCGTCTGTTTCGCTGTCTCCGCCGACTACATCGCGCTTCATTCACCTCCGCGGCATCGTATTACGTGCCCAGACCTCCACCGAAAGCGGGGCCCACCCCGTTCGCCCGAGCAAATGTGCATTCTTCGCTGTCGACGTGGCGTCATGTGAGTCCATGCAGTGCGAGATGACGCAGGCAGCATTTCAGGAGATCAAGGACTCACGGCGACAAAATGGAAGACGGAGGGTGCCGTATTTTTCCGCACGTTTGCAAGCTCGGCATAATGACCCTCAACACCTCTTTCGGTGCGTATGGAATGGAATTCTAGAAGACAAGAAGCTCACTTATATTCCTAGAGGCTAACCTCTACGCCGCCGCCATACTGGTCGTTCCTGATACCGACGATGAAATGCTCTGCACTTTCTAAGGTGTACTGAGAGTCTTCTGGGCGACATCTCCACAGAATTTGAGAACGAACCAGCCCGCTTTTGCGTGCTTGGAGCAGCTATGCGTAGCTGTCTGGCCACTCTCATGTATCTCAGAGGGCAGAGGTCATTCTCTTCCAGTCGTCTGTGCTCCGCTGGCCCAGTGTTTCGAAAGCGTGTCTCGACGAGACTAAGCTGTACAACGCGGATAAGAGAGGCAGCTATTCCTGCCGCATGATCAGATTTGGATGGAACTGGGAAAGGAGGAGGCGGTCTGTCTTTCGACGCTAGTTTGACGGTCAGATGACTTCGTAACTTTCATCTCGATAGGTGCGCAAACTTAATCATTTATATTTAAGATTTAAGCTTGCTCACTGCGATTTCCTGCAGGTGCCCTTTCGACTCTCACGGCGACGACATATACGATCTCTTGCGCTTCAACCCGCGGCGTAACGGCACGGCACGCCTATGCGCTTGCATCTGTCACACGTTTTCACGAGAATCAACTACGATCATGAGGCGCGGGTGCGCTGCTCATCCGGGACCACGCGTACGCGCGGGCTTGACCCTCGAGGGGTGTTTTCAACCTGAGCCTAGAGTCAGCGGCATTGTGAAGAGAATGGCTTTCTAGAAACAAATTCGAAGCGATCCATGAACCAGAGATTATATTGGTTATTAATGAAACCGATGATGTGATGTAGTTAAAATAACAGCTAAGGAACGTGGTGAAAGAGCAGATATATCTGCTAAAGGAACCGAAAGGAAGTATGTAGCTGCGGTCGCGACAGAAATAGCGTGTCTGCGCAGAAGCGCCCCGTAATTCTTTCGGTGATGTTCGACAGAGCAATGGGTAGCAAATTGCGCTGTTGCTCAGCAAGGTACCGAACAGCGAATTAGCCTTTCCGTCTGCTTCTACTGGACTCGCTTGAGAGTTTTGAGAGTTAAGTACGCAACATCATTTCCATGCGCCGCACGACGTACATGTACTTATTTGACCATTTCGCTCAACATTAGTGACTTTGCTACCGGAACTCGAGGGACACGAGGGACATCATGGCTGCAAGGATCCGAACATCCAGATTCCTGAAATAAGCTCATAAACGTCTGGACGATATAGGAGTATTTCGGAATTTGAGCACGTGAAATATGTCGGAAGGGATTGAGCAGTGCGATCAAGCTTGATTCATGTCTCTCCTTTTGGGATTCGGCACAACTGTGCTAGCATATTTCGATGAAAAGGAAGTATCGTGTCCACGCTATCAGAGGTACTTTCCATCCAATACCCAGGAAGGACTGTCTGAACCGGATCGAAAGCGATCTTGTATCCGGCCTATGTAGGAGACTGCCGAGAGCCGACGTCCCACGGATCTACGTTGTTATTGGTTTCCGAAACCGACTGACCTTCCGGAATGATGTCTTTTCCCTGTTTGACGTCGAGCGCGTCGACGCAGTCATGAAAGCATCCTCGAAGAAAAGTCCAAGAATTATCTCGATGCCGTCTGAAATTTTAACAACAGCATCAGCGTCGCCACTCTTTGCTCAAATTTGCATCTTTAAGAAACCAATCATAAGTATTTCATGGACGATAAAATATAAGAACCCAAAAAGAGTCAATGCCGGTACGGACTCCTAAACTATCCTTGTCTGCCATCTTGGCATAGATGTCGATTAGCAGCTACAGATTGAAATGTCGGTTACAACTTGTAAATTCCAGTAGCGAGCTTGATTCAATCGCAAAGGTGCGCTTATGTCACCATGCCATTGGAAAGAGGGGTGAGAATGGCGCGGCGCGACTTCTTTCTCTAAATTTGAGGGGACTTGATTAGATAGGTGCATTACATAATATAGCGGCAGAAGCCGGAAGTCGGCCGTCGTTTGTGGTCACTCGACGCTGTTGGCGACGACGACGACGACAAACTTCCTCCATGCCACTCAGCGACCAGAGTACACCGTCGCTGACGCCATCACCATCACGCTCGCCATCTCCGACACCCCCTGTTCAGCCTGACCACTTCTATTCGCCCGACGGCGACGCACAACCATCAGCACCCTCGCCCGACTCTACGGGACGTTCATGGTTGAGCCCGGATGACGACCCACTTGCGACGAAGGGCATCCCCGTCTTCAAGCCTACCATGGCTGAGTTTGCCGACTTCGAAGGATACATGACACGCGTCGAGTGCTGGGGCATGCGTAGCGGCATCGTGAAAATCATTCCGCCAAAGGAATGGTCCGATGCACTGCCCTCCGTGCGTCCTCAACTCGCCGACGTACGCATCAAGTCTCCCATTGAGCAGCACATGCTTGGACGCTCGGGCCTATACCGTCAGCAGAATATTGAGAAGCGCAAGGCGATCAGCTTGCGGGAGTGGGCCGAAATATGCGCCAAGGATGAGTTCCGCGCGCCCGCCATCGACGAGGTCGGGCTCAAGGCTGCAGGAGAGCATGTGACAAGGACATTGAGGAGAAGCAAGCGCGGCGCAGGCGCTGAGGAGACGGAGGTGGAGGTGGAAGTGGAGGGGGTTGTGGTGAGGGAAGAGGGGGAGGATGAATCGAGTCTTGTGGCTGAGCACGACCACTCGGAGGTTGTACCAGATGCAGATACGCCGCTTCCTACGCCAGCGTAGACGCTGATGCCGACATCGACGAGCCTGAAGATCCCGCGCCCGCTCCGCGCAAGCGACGCGTGCAGACGCGAGCTGACCGTGAGGCAGCTTTGTCGAAGCGCGCCGAGCTCGACAAGGCATTCCTTGAGACGTTCGACGCAGCCGGACACTGGCTCCCGCGCAACACTTCCGCTGCCGACTATACTCCTGCATTCTGTGCAACCCTTGAACGACGATACTGGCGCAATTGTGGGCTGGGGAAGCCACCATGGTATGGCGCCGACACAGCTGGTTCACTATTCACTGAGGAGACGACCGCGTGGAACGTCGGAGGCCTGCCGTCGGCATTGTCTCGTCTTTTACCCGCCAGCGCAAACGGACTTCCTGGTGTCAACACCCCATATCTGTACTTCGGGATGTGGCGCGCGACGTTCGCCTGGCACGTCGAGGATATGGATTTATTCTCGATCAATTACATTCACTTCGGTGCGCCCAAGTTCTGGTATGCAATCCCGCAGGCCCGCTCCGTCCAACTCGAAAACACTCTCCGAAGTTTCTTTCCGCGAGACGTCGCGCAGTGCCGCCAGTTTCTGCGACACAAGTCCTTCCTGGCGAGTCCGACGCTCCTTGCGCAGTCGTCATGCAAACCTAACAAGCTCGTCCAACACGCGGGCGAGTTTGTCATTACCTTTCCCCGCGGATACCACGCTGGTTTCAACCTTGGTTTGAACTGCGCGGAGAGCGTCAACTTCGCCTTGGATAGCTGGTTAGATATTGGCCGAAAGGCGCAGGTGTGCGGCTGTATCGGGGACAGGTGCGTGATAAATATGCTAACGATATTCTTATCTTGACCGAGGCTTAGTGTACGCATCGACGTGGACACACTTCTGCGCGAACGCGAGGAAGAAGCGTCGAAACCGCCGTCAAAGCCCCGTTCGAGAAAACTAAAGTGCGACGCCGACGCGAAACCTAAGTCATCACGGAAGCGCAAGTCCGACGGCGCGGGCCCTTCCAAGGCAAAGAAGATCAAGATCAAAGCCGAACCCCCGGCTGATGGCGAGGATCCGTCTGCCATCAGGCAGAAGATCACGCTCAAGGTTCCGAAGGATCTTGGCCCGTTCCCTTGCTGCCTTTGCGTGTCGCGAGACTTAGTTGGCCTACTCCGCGTGCATGACCCGCCTAGCGCGCGGGCGAACTGCCAAAACTACCAACCGAAGGATATGAGTGGGCACGAAGCATGGCGTGCGCACGAGAGTTGCGCAATGATCGTACCGGAGACGTGGGTCGACGAAATCGCGGTGCAGGAACAGGAAGAAATAGGACAGGCAGTGGAAAGGATGGAGAAGGTGGTATTTGGCGTGGACGCGATTGTGAAGGACCGTTGGGCTCTGGTAAGCTCCTCGCTATCTCCGCCCTCCGCGGTTTGCGCCATTCACTAACTTCTACATTCATGACTTGACTGGAATAGAAGTGCACAGCTTGCCAGAAGAGCCGCGCAAAGTCGCATGGCGCGCCGATCCAGTGCACGAAGGGCAAGTGTCCGAAGGCGTTTCACGTCTCATGCGCTCGCGACGGCGGCGTCGAGGCGCGCATACACTTCGCTGAGGTGCGCACAGTTGAGAAGGAGGTCGTTCTTAACGAATTGCCAGCCTTGTCAGGCTCGGCTGTAAATGGCTTGCCGGACAGCATCGACGCGCAGGCTTCTTCTGGTTATAGCTTCAACATGGCGACTGTAGACCCGTCACTGCTTACTACTCCTGCTCCTGCTCCGTCTATTAAGATCGCACCGCCTGAACCGTTCGTTGCCACCTCTCCTATTCAACTAGAGACAGCGTTCGAGCCGAACGTCATCAAGACGATTAAGAAGATCGAATACGAGCTTCTTTGCACCCAGCATAACCCTGTACAGTATCTCTCTTGCTTTTGTCCTGTCCTGTATGCTGAATATAATCTGTTTAGGCCGTCGCTGCGACGAAGCGTGCGAACAAGCTCGACCGGGTACGTATCGACCTGCTCGCGCTGCCATCAATGTCGCGTATCAAGCTGCGAGTCAGCGCGGGCGTATTTGAGGTCTCCCTCGTCGCTGTCAATGAGGAGCGCAGCACTGTCGAGGTCATATGGGACGACGGGATTAAGCGCGAGTTCAAGTGGAGCAGCCTCGTCTGGGGAAAGATGGAGGGCCAGACGGTAGGCCAGAAGCCGACCATTGCGGCGCCACCGTACGAACGTAAGTGATCCAATTGATATCGACTGGTCCCAGTGGTCCTCCGTCTGACTTAAACTAGAACGATTGCACGCGACGAATGTCCAGATGCAGATTCCCAGGTACGAAACCCAGACGCCGGACGTCAAGGCTGCGCGCCAGCCATCCTTCTCCGCCGGGCCCAGTGGTGCTGTCTCGCAGCCCGCCCAGACGTATGCACCGTACGTTGCATACAGCAGCGGCCAGTACCCATATGGCACGGGAACATATTCGTACTATTCCCACCCGTCCGTTCAGCCTGGTACCGGCGGCTCGACTGTTCCTTACACACCCATGCTGCCACAGCATATGACTGGAGCGATGCCGTACAGCGGACAGCCGCCCTATCCATACTTCGGCTATCCGGCCACCGTTGGCCCACCTCCAGGAGCTTATGTTCCTCCGGGAGCGCCTCCGGCTCCTGCAGCGCAGCGCATTGCGCCGACTTACTCAATGTTCAGCGTGTCGGGTGCGAAGCCGCGCTCGTCACCGTTCTCACAGGCGTTCCAACAAACGCTCGCTTCCTCTGTTGCGTCTCTCCCACCAAGGACGGCACTTCCTGACTCAGGCTCTCCTGCTCCGACTCCTTCCGAGCAGCGGCGGCGGCAGCGACCCGCGCAAGCTGACCAGGTCCCGGCCTTTACTCAACCATTGATTCCCCCGCCGACTCCAGACCCCACGCCAACTCAACAACCGCCGGAGACTGATACGGCACCCGTAGTTGGAGGTGCTCTACCACCGGATGTGATGCAGGCCGTCGAGAGCTTCAGGCGCTTTCGGCGCTGGAGCCCGCGCAACTTCAGGAGGTCCTCAATGCGCGTCCCGCACTCCGCGAGGCCGTCAAGCTCCTACTCGCACATCAGCCGTTTCAATCTATTTGAAGGCTTCCTGCTGGTCTGTTCTCTGGTGTTGGAGGCCGTCTCAAATCTCATTGTCTATTCTTATTTCTTCGCTGCATTTCCTCTTACTTCACCTGTCCATTGCTTATAACCTAGTAGCGCTCGGTGTCTCAATTCTGTTACATGATTCCATCTCAACCTACTCATAGCACCGCTCATTTCTTCTTTACCGTTCTGCCTTTAGGTACGGAGAGCGGCGACGACAACTAGGACTGTGTAAATATAATGGATCGGTTGTAATACGTTATTTTTTCTACTCTCCCTGTCGGGTAATCGGCATTGGCGGAAGCCGGGTACTTCGCTCCCTCTGAACGAAGCGCTATGTCGAAATACCGGAAAAGTACTTAGATTGGAACGTCCACGCGCCATCTGCATTAAATTCTAGTTATCTGCTCAGAAAAGGCCGGTCAGACGATAGCCTGGTCGATAGGAACTGCCCATTGAGCCCCTTCAAAAACGTCACAAAGTAAACGGGTATTGTCTGTTGCTTGCGAGAGCTAAGGATAATAAAGTACGGTCATTCCGGGCTTCACAGGCTAATACTAATAATTAAAGATAGGCCAAATAAAAATAGTCGGCATCCATCCTTTCTGAAGCATTTCATCTCAGACCAAACTCCGAACGAAGTACTTATATCCAGCTGTTTTCTAGACGCCGGCCGACTAGTCACTGAATCTTATCTTCGTATCTGTTTTGAGATACTGGGATGGATAAATTCTCGAATATTCCATTCGACGTCTTCTCTGACATTTGAAGTTGACGGATGTCGAGAGCCTTTTCGCAGTGAGCCAAGTGTGTCAGCCTTTTTTTCGGTAGCATCTCTCGCTTCTGATCTCCATCTTCCGTCAGTGCAACCGTCGTTTCAGAGAGTGGGCAGGTACACCTCTCATTTGGAAAGAAGTAATACGGCGCATGCAAGAGCGAGGGATCCA